>CM055975.1:21710000-21880000 GCA_029531755.1 Holothuria leucospilota | reverse complement strand
TCCTGCCGCCTCCTGAAATGTCTCTTCATATCGTCGCTTAAGCTGGAGGGGCACATTTGCTCTATACGTCATTCAAAGTGAGGATGTGGCAAGGATGACGATGGGAAGAGGAGGGCGAACAGGGTGGCTGAGGTGAGTAACACAGGGTTGGGTATGGGACGAAACTTTTTCAAGTTACAAAATAGGTTATTTTAACTTTTCTATAGCCTATGCCATGGGAACAATAGAAATGCTTGTTTTAAGTCAAGTGCTAATTTAATCTCTGGAAATCTGGCTTGGAGAGTTGCATAGTGTGCGAAACGCGAAAAATCTTTCAGTGGCAAATGGTTGAATCCCTTGTCATTTCCTCTGGAGATCAACTGTCGGGGCAACTGACTGACCCCTATGAGGATAATGTATGTCCATCGTCTGTCCGATCAAACTGCCAGACCAGTCGGCTGTATAGTTTTCGGTACGACAAATACAAGGAAAACCGAGGGTGGAATTTCTGAAGTTTTTTTCACAGGGCGCCGTAAACACAGGCTACGTAAACTCAAGGTTACCTAGCCAGCTCTATTCAGATATTTGAATCCCAAATATGAAAGACAACCAATTATTTTCTCAAGTGCGCTGAAAATTTTGGTCTTCATATCGAACATAGTATTCTGTAGAATCTTTGAAAAAATTGATACCGTCCGCACAGATTTGTCTCATGCTCGTCAATCTTCTTGCTTATACGAGAAAATTTCAAATTAAAAAAGGGCTCATCTGAAAACCAAGTTGAGGCACCCGACCCTGTATCTGCTCTTAACTGCCTAACTTAATTTTACTTCATGGTGTGAAAAATTTACTATGAAGTCACGGGAAGGCAGCTTGTAGTACAAAATAATCTTTCTCCGGCCTGCCGCAAACTGTTGCAAGCGTGACATTGCATTATATTATGTTTCTTGAGTTACTAATTATTATGTTATTAGTAGCTATAGGATATAGTTTTTTGTCGAGCTAATTGGAATCAAACATTTTGTTCTGTTTTATGAAATTTGCATTGCAGAATCCTGTTTAAGGGCTACGACTGTGGTCAATTTTGCATGACATGACCCTAGCTTTAAGTCATTTAAAAAAAAAATGGCTCCCAAAATTGCAGATCCCACCCAAGTCGGCGATTGGGGTCCTCAGGACCACGTACCCCCTCCCTTTGGGTAAGGATCCTTGCGCGGCTAGTGCTTGGGAAATTTCAATACTGGTAAGGTATGTAACCCTTTGCAGCCACCATTCGTACCGACAGTGGCACGTACTTTTTTTAAGCTATCAAGGAAAACAGATTCCATGAGGAACACAAAAATTTATGATAAACTCCCAGAATTTTCCAAATTTCCTTCAATAAAATAGGCAAAATTTTCAAATTTTCCTCAGTTGAGACCAGCCTCCCTCAGGCAGGCTAACTTGAACACCCCAGATTTCAATTGAATGTTTCAATAGCTATATCCAAAACTTTGGTCACGTATGTCAAATTACTGAAATTGGTTAAATTTTCCCCAATAATTGTTGATTAATGGGTAAACCAATAGGTAAGTTAACACTTAATTGGGTAACCGACCAGCCTCTACGGTTAACAAATAAGAAATATTGGGGAAAACTTTACCCAATTTCACTAATTTGACATACGTGACCAGTGTTGCGGGTGAGTTTTTCCCCAACTTTTTTTAGTGTGCAGTGGCGGCATCAAGGGGGCAATAGGGGCATTTGCCCCAGTCAGAAGCTTTTCCCCAGATGCCCCTACTCAGCTCTTGAAGTAAAGTGGCCTGACGGGAGGAAAAGCCTAATATATTAAACAGTGGCGTAGCCAGGTTTTTTGTCAGGGGGTGCAAGAGCACCAAGATTTCCCCCAATAAGTGATCTGCTTCCTATAATAATCAGTGTTCTCCGCAGGTCCAAATTTTGTCCGGGTGATTTCTTCTGACCTGGCTCATGTGACTGATCGCCGTCCTGGGGGAGGGGTCTAAGGGGAGGGGAAAACCCCTCATGTAAGGTGGACTAGATGCAAAATGGTGCCACATTTGGTGCTAAATGAAAATTGAATTCCCACCAAGAATTCCTATTTTTTAGGAAGCTTTTTTTTATCTTGCTTGTCTTGGTGAATTTTTCTTGAGTCCTACTGGTACTTCAGAATCACAATGGGTGAATTACAGTAATTTAGTGAACCCTGGTACACCTTTCCCTTCATCAGTTCACCACATTCACCACAATCAGTGAATTTAAGGAGGACCTGCCCTGGTATCAGAGTATAGCACTTGAACACTGACCTATTCTAACAAACTGCATATACCACAATGCTGCTCCTTTAATTATCAAGAAACATTGGAAGTATACGTATGACAAAGTCCCTTGTCAGAGGTCCAAACAGGGACACCCCCCCCCCCCCAAGATCCACGCAGTCGGCAAAATCCTGCACTAGTCGGCAAATGAAGGAAAAAGGGAAGTGCAAACGAAGGAAAGTAAGAGGAAACAAGAAAGCGTGAAAAAGAGAAAAAAGGGGAGAGAGAAGAGGGAGAGAGAAAGACCGAGCGAACAGAGAAAAGGACAGGGGAGGGAGGGACAAAGCAGGGCAAGAGAAAGGGGCTGGTGCAGACGGAAGACAGGTGATTGGAATGCATTTGTAAACAACGTTTATTACAATATTTTCAAAGCCCGTAAGCAACACTTTTTGAAACTTAAAACATATTCTGTCGGCAAAAAAATCTACATAGGGCTTTTCAGTATCATATTATGCTAAAGGAGTTCATCGTTCATGTGGTTTCTGGCATTGAGTAGGTAAATTCTGCACCAGTCGGCAAAATGAAGGAAACATGACGAAAAGAAAGGAAAAAAGTGAAAAAAGAGGACAATTTCTGTAATCAGAACCCAAAATTTTCGACGCACTACCAGCGCTGTAATGTCACCCCGGCTTCTTCAGTAATCCTATTCCACATAGCTAGATAGCATATTAAGTCCTGCCAACCTTACCAAGTAACAATACATGTAGGCAGGGTACACAGGTTATGTAAATTTCATCCCATATCGCAAAGCCTAGTTGCCGTTCTCTAGTCTGTGTCATGCGGTATACGGTCAGTTGGTGAGCGACTCACGGAGTAAAGTATGGCTAGTCCAGGTGGTTTCGACTAAATGTTTGTTGTCCCTGATACAGCCTACAACCCTTACAGTTTTTATGTTTTTACTGTTTTTCTTTGTTCTTAATGATAACATGTTTTTGTGTCAGCCTATCAAAAATTTTCGCGCACTTTGCAATTTCACGATTCAGACTCAAAAGAACAGTATCAGTGCGCAACTCGGCTCTTGACATATTAAAGGGGAACAATTGTACAGCTTTCTAAGCAAGTACAACATTAAGAACACATTTTTCCAAGCATTGTGATACCATTAACAACTAATATAACTCAATATCTTATTTAACACGAATTTTTCAAAAAAAATTTTGAAACTCACTAAACGCCACTGCGTAGGCAGTCATGATATTGTGGAATTACCCACAATGCAACGGAACTGTGATGTCACACCTGCACCTCGCCGCGGGTTTTACAACAACTGCTTGTGTAGTTTGTAAGCACACACCTACAGTATTCACGGTAACGTCAAAACTATCTTTAATTTTCAAAAAATGTAGCGGTTAAATTTGCCATTAAAATCCAGAAATTTGTACATTACTACCGTATCTAATATCATCATACAGCCTTCTTCTTACTTGTTACGTATGATTTTTAACCAGTTAAAAAGTTCGAGAAAATCCTTCACCCTACACTATAAGTGCAGCTCGAAATCCATATTGACTCTATATGGTGTATCACACACATGCATGGTACGGTACTGACCACTGCACTGCATCGCCGTAGTCCGAAGGGATTCGATCATACTTGTCAAAACGTTATAGATTTTTCTAAACTCTCAACAGCCAACCTGCCAATAAAAGTTGTAAAATTCAAAGTAAAATATTCAAACAATACACAGAAGTCTCTTACCAGACAAAATGTGTCTGATTGAAGCTTACTCAACCAAAAAGAAATGCTGTGCCTGTTACCGATAGCTCGAGGCAGCCATGATGGGAACACATCGCGGAGAATGGTTAGGCTTGCTTCTGGCAGACTCAAATACAACTCTCGACTGACATTTCAAGGTGTTGCTGAAAGAATGAAGCCAGTACTCCACCAAACATGCAATAATCGATATCGTACTTCACAGTGTCTACGCAAAACCCTCATTATATGCACCAGGGGCGGATCCAGGGTCTTTTCTGAGGTGGGGTCCAACATAAAAAGGGCACATTCGTTTTCTTTTTTTTTTTTTTAATTTTGGTTCCCATAAACGTCAGCGATTATACAATTTACCGCATATTGACAGAGAAAGGATAAACTAAAAAACATGCAAAAACTGAAATCAAAACCAGGAATCTAAACGGAGAATTTGCAAAGCGCGCGAAGCGCGCGAAAATTTTAGGGTCAGCCTACACTTATAAGAATTTGTACCAATTTAAAGCTTAAATAGAACAATTGGGCAGTTGGGCCCTATCGGGCGTAACTTTATTGTACTTCCCTCCTCGAGTCACTAGCCGTACCATACGACAGACACGAGTGAACTTTAACCAGGTTTGGCGAATTGCGATTCATTTTCATAAATCCATGTATTCTACTTATTAACTTGAAAAGGTGGAAAGGGTTTGTATTATATTTATCTATATGTATAACGGAACTGAGGAAGAGTGGACAAAGCCTACCGAAAATTTTGGTCTTTATCCCAGAAATTAACCTTATGAAAGCCAAAATAAGAAAAGCAATCATGAGTGGCGGCAGAATTTTCCCAACAGGGGGACGGGCCATGTCAGCTGCCCCAATTTCCGACATTCCCTATTTCGAGGGGATGATGAGAAGGGCAAATGGAGGAGCCTCATTATCCCATGCCATTGCAGGCATAGTTTGCATTATATTGCTTAATATTTCAAGATCCGAGTTGCGCACTGATAGTGTTCTTTGAATCTGGATCGTGAAGTTGAACAGTGCGCGAAGCGGGCGAAAATTTTTGGTAGGCTTACACGTGCACATAAAACATATGACGAAAAGACAAAAAGTTGTAAGGTCTGTAGACCATATCGGGTGTAACATGTATTGTATCGAAACCACCTGGACTACACGATGAAATAGCCAAACTTTGCTCCGTAAGTCGCTCACCAACTGACTACCGCTGCCACCGCATGACACACACAAGAGAACACCAACTAGGCTTTGCGATATTGGATGAAAGTTACGACCTTTACATAAACCAGGGAGCTGTATTCGGATAACAGCTCCCTGCATAAACTATGTACTCTGCCTATATGTTACTTGGTAAGGTGAACAGAACTTGTGCCAGGGAGCTGTTATCCGATAACAGCTATCCTGCTATGTGAAATGGACTTATTGAAGAAAACAGAGTGATTCTACAGCGCGCGTAGCGCGCTGAAAATTTTGGGTTCTTAGTAGAGACATTATCCGCTTGAGAACAAAAATCAGGTACACTGTCGGGGCGACTAGTTGTCGTCGTGGACTGCATACTTTCGACTAAGACTCCCGGACAAAACTGTAAAACTTCCCCGATAGGGGGCCAGCCTTCCCCGACGGGGGGCATGAACCCTTCCCCAACCTGGCGCCACAGCTATTTCGACGAGGGGAGGGGGTAAAAGGCTGTATGTTGTGTTTCATATATAATTGTGGCGTGACTGGCAAAAATACTCTGTCAGAGCAGATGACTGAAGTCGAATGTTTGCTTTTTATTTGCGACAGCAGACCGGTCATCGGTCCAACTGTCCAAAGACGTCAAAAAATTGAACCGACTGACATTGCTTTATTTGACCTGCAGTGGTGATTTTATATAGTAACTTTAAAATGAAACAAACACTGATTCGTCTATTGTGACTTCTGGTCAACTCTTGACTGTGGAATTTAACCTAAGATTGGCTTTCTATTCCCATCATTAGGGCAACACAATTAAAGAAGAGATTAATTCCAGACCCTGAATAGCGAAACGTATTTACCTACTCTCTCTTGTTCATGAGAAGAGGGATACTAGCGGTTGTTGGGAAGGTTTCGTAGATGTAGCGTTTAGGCGTGTCATTATGTTGTAAGACCAAAGAACTAGCAGTGACCTTTTGGAATCAATATTAAAACCCAACAGTAATACGTTGAATAAAGCGCTAGCTAGTATGACGTAATATCTGCGTGTTTTGTATTACTTTGAATGCCGAAGCACGCCACACGTGGTTCCAAGCGAAAAGTGATTAGAATGCCTGACTGTCACGCACGCAGTAAGACATACTGTAGTCACGTTCTCTGTAAAACCATTGCACTGTTCGTGTTTCGGGGCGGGCAATATAGGCTACCAAAGTCACATGTTGCCGAAAGTTTCTGCTAGACTTTTACAGATGGATTGATCGATACTGGATGGGGGTAACCAAAATCTCCTCGGAATTGGACAACTGTCATTACCTGTGAAACTGTCTTCGTTTTTTTTTTTTTTTTTTAAGGCTAGTGTGGAAAAACCGAATTTTGAAAAGGGGCAAATTGGAAAATTTGAGGGGGGGGGGGGGGGGCCGGACGTCGGCGACCCCCCCCTGGATCCGCCACTGTGCACTAAATCAGAAAATATCACAAGACTTTCGTCTCGAACGAATGCTTGGCCCTCGCGAACACGTATAGGTGTTTTAAGGAGAATAGTGTTTCCATAAGTTAGACAAAAATTTCCTCAGTGGATCAGAGTTTCCTTAAGTTTTCATGACTACTACCGAAGAGTTGAATCTCTTAATGTTCTTATGGTAACATAAGAGTAAAAACAGATAATCATCATTTACGTATAGAAATCTTTATGAAGAACTATCCAAACACCGCATGAACACAGCCCTTCAGCGTGATATCATGGGCTCGGAAAATGGAACCACTGAAACAGAGTATTCCTTGATAGCATCCTCTTGCAATACTACGAAAAATAAATGGGCAAGAACTATTTAGTATTTTCAGCTGTGGGGCATAAAAATCCCACAGAAGTTTTTGTTATACTTGCTATATTTTTTATGATTTAAAATACATAATTTTGAAATTTTGAACCACCACTCAGAAAAATTAAGAAGGCCTATTTAAATTTATTTGAGCTGGCAACATTTTGCTCTGGAAATCGTGAGGTGCAGGTTGTACGTCAGCAATCAGCTGATGTCTAGTCGTCTTCTTTCGAATATGTCTGCGCACATGCCAGCAAGCGAGGGAAATTTGAAATATATTATTCTTAATAAAGGTTTCATGTAAGGTCCACCAGGTAGAGATTATCTGTAGTATTTATATGTATACTACACATATGTAAAGGGTCAAATGGCCACTATAGTTCCCCTTTAAGTGATATTATGAAAAAAATACGGTACTCTGCAATGCCATGGGATAGTTAGGCTCCTTAATATCCCTTTCTCACTCCCTCGACAAGCTGTCGGAACTTGGGGTCGCTGGCATGGCCCGGCCCCATGTTGGGAAAATTCTATCGCCACCCATGGTCGGTTTACTTATTTTAGCTTTCAAAATGGTCATTTCTGCGATAAAACCCCAAATTTTTGGTATGCTTTGCCCGCTCTTCCTCAGTTTCGTTACTAATAGCTGAATACAGAAAACCCTTTCCATCTTTTCAAGTAACTTAAGTAGAATTTATCGTTTTATGTAAATGCCGGGAATCTCATCTCATTTCGCTAAACTAAGTTACTAGTAATGTTTTCTTGAGTCTGTCTTTCGGTACGGCTAGTGACTCGAAGAGGGAAGTACAATGTAAGTTGTGCCCGATTGGGCCCAACTGCCTGGACAGTTGACCTCAGTGGCGTATACAGGGGGGAGGCCATTGGGCCATAGCCCCACTCACGGATGCCAATTTTTTTCTGGTCCCTAAAAAACGTAAATGTTTTAAAACAAATTTTACTTCCAAAGGTGGCATATGTGACACCAGATTGCATGTAAGGACACCTAATTTTTCAAAAATTTTCAGAGGGGAGGGAGACACTCCCTCCCCTTACAACCCTCCCCCAGGCCGGCGATCACAAAACATATTGCATCCTTCCCCCTTGAGAGAAATTCTGGGTACGCTACTGGTTGACCTATATAAGCTTTAAATAAGTAGAGATTCTTTTTAGTGTAAGCTTACCCAAAAGTTTCGCGCGCTTTGCAATGTCACAGTTTAGATTTCGGGAAAAACTATTTTCCTCTAATATATACAAAATTTTATGCAATAATATGCCCCGCAATGACATGGTATAGTACACGGGTTTTTCTTCAAATCTCCCCTCACCAACTCCTCAACGGCATTGGGGCTGTCGAGGATCCGGGTCGTTGTCCCCCCCCCCTTGGGCAAATCCTGGCGCCACCCCTGCTGGACCACTACCGGTTGGACTAACGGTTCTCAGCTCTAACTGCATCTCTTATCAACACTTTCAGTCGGCATTTCTTTCTTCTTAGTCGGCAAATACGGCACCACACCCCCCATGATAAATGCTCTGGCGATGCCCTGGGTCCAGAGATCCCATGCTGTATAAAACAGAGAGTAAAACATAACTAGTACAACTATAAGCATGGTGTCATCATTCCATCTCTGAAAACCTTAATGCGGACTGGTTGTGCCAGTGTGGCATATACTTTAAAATAAGTAAAGTGTACTGGTTGAGAAATTTAAAATTTTACCAGATCATGCGCAAATTTCACCATATATACAGTTTGAAAATTTCCCTTTAAGATTTTCCAGAGGGGGCAACTTGCCCCCCCCCCCTGTCCCCGCCTGGCTACGCCACTGACATTAAAATTATTTTGAATCTATGCATTGGATGATGTATTATAAACCGAAATATACCTATCCTGAGGTTGAATTTTTACTTAGAGATATGCTAAAACCTCAGAGCTTCCGGGGCTTCGCCCCTTGGACCTACCAGGAGCTCTAAGGTAGGCCACCTGCTTAAATGCATAGTTGCCTGGCAGGAAGAATAGCCTAATACATTAAAACTATTTGGAATCTTTGCATTTGATGACCGATGCCGGCATTATGAACCAAAATAAAGGCCTATCCTTCCTGAGAAGTGGCATAGCCAGGATTTTTTGAGCAGGGGGCACTGGGGGGTCACGAACTTTTCCTGGGAGGGCACAATTTCTGACTTCTTTCCCTCTCCGGACTAATATATATAAATCTGTACATTCCAAAATTTTTCGTAGGGGAAACCTGGGGTGGCACGGCTTTGTCATGGGGGGACATGCCCCCCGTATCTACGCCACTGTTCATGAGACTTAATTTTTCATCCAGAGATATGCTAAAACCTCAGAGCTTCTGGGGGCTTCGCCACTTGAACCCCCGCCGGCCACCGGGGCTTTGCCCCTGCACCCAACCAGGGGTCCTAGGGTGGCCCCTGGACCCCACCAGCTAGAGCTCGTGCTTGGCGCTCGATTTCGCGCTTCGCGCAAAAATTTTCCCCAACCGCATTTTCTGTTTCCCCCCAGTTGCCCCCTACACTTTAGTAAAATCCTGGTGCAGCCACTGTCTGACTGTCGCTGTCCTTCCATGACAACCTGTTCGTAGTCCCGTCCTCGAGGATTGCTAGCTCCCCGCAAGGGTGGCGCCCGGGGGGGGGGGGGGGCCAGGGGGCCATGGCCCCCGTCGGGGAAGGCTGCTCCCCCCCCCCCCCCGTCGGGGAAATTTTTCGGTTTCGTCGGGGAGCTGCTATGTATACGATGAAATATGTAGTCCCCGACAACGCCCAGTCGCCCCGACGATTCAGTTACTTAATTTTGGTCTAAATTAGGGCAAATTCTTCAACTAAAACCCCAAATTTTCCAATTTTCTTCTTCAAAGCCCCATTTCTTTCAAATTTTCCATGGAAAATGCCGGCAATTTTTTTCAAATTTTCTCCAAAAAGAGCCCAAAATTTTCGGTGCGTTTCGCACGCCAAAATTTTCCTTCAAACGTCCGGTTTCGGCACTTTATTTCCTTCGTTGAGACTTTGGGTTGCTGCCCCCCCCCCCCGTCGGGGAGCTTGGCCCCCCTGTTGGGGAAATCCTGGCGCCACCCCTGGCTCCCCGTTGGGGAATTTGCCCCTATCCTGGACAACCCCTGGCTCCACCACTCAGGTTCCTCCTTCTTCAGCCTACTTAGTTGAAGTAAGGTCTGGTGTATGCCATACTTGCAACTTCTTATAGCCAGAGTAACACGTAAAACAGGAAGACGGGCAATTTTGTCACAAAAGAAGATTCATATCAGGATTTTCTCAGACAAAGAAGGATCCATCCCCTCTCCCTGAAAAGGAAAATACCCCTGGATAGCCTGATCTGGCGTTTGTGCTGCCTTAATTTTGAAAGAAAGTCTTGGCACATTTGACATGTACTGCTCAGTCCCAATTTGCAACGGTACTTTTGTGCATTTTGCACTTTGTGTGGTCCTCTATTGGGAACTGAAATCTGCAATCTGCAAAATTCACACTGCCATTTTCAATATGGCGGGGAGCAACGGATAGAACCGAAGAAAACAAACTTGAAGTCTTTGATATTTGAATATGATTAAGCCTTTAGATGGGTGCCGAATTTTGCTCAGTGACCCCAATTTCATATTTTTCGATGCTATCCATCCTCATTTTTGGCCAGTTCTAATTGAGAATTTCTGTTATCGATCATTGGACTAATTCGTCCTACTGACAGTATTTACGCTTAGCCTAACGTATTTCACATAGATAAGCCTAGGCTAGCACGTACTATCACTGGCTATTGTATACAGTGTCAGTAGCACTAATTTTAGACCCAACGTTGGGGCTAGCTGCACTAGTACTGTAGCAAAATTAGTAAGGGATATCATGATGTGAGAGCCATGCTTCCTTTGACACCAGGGAGAAGATTGTGTTGAAACTGGTTTACAAAAAATGGCACATTCCATGTTAAGCCAGTGCCACAGTGTCAGCTTTCACAGTCACAGTGTGACTCACACTCAACAAACTTGCCCAAACAGCCCAGTTAGTGTTGTGCGATGGTCGGCCATCATCACATTCCATCCCGAAATTTAGTAAGAATTAGGCCTTGGCCCTAAGTGGAATCACACTACAGCAGAAAGTTTTGTAGCTGCAGTTTTGGTGTAGGCCCAGGCCTACATGTAATTTGCAGTAAAAAGTAATTGTAATTAACTAAGTTGTACAGTACTGTCTTGTCATAGTTGACAGTGCAACTTATCGGCAGTGGAATTCAAGTGCGATGAGTTAAAAATTCCTTTAAACCTCGCATGAGCTGACCTCCATGAGTTTAGTAATTGACAAGTGGGCCTGTGGACGTGCATGTGGTGTGCTGTTAACAGTTGAATTGATCTAGGCCTATATGTATTGTTTTGTTGATACGTAATGTGTGGCTGAGTTAAGAATGATTGGAAATGTAATGAGCTGTTCAGCTTACACTGAAAGTCTTGTTTATGAAAACTGTCTGAACTATTTTATCGCATTCGCAATTTGGGGCTGAAAGTCACATGCCATACTGTATACTGTAGTATCGAGTGCAATGAACAGTCAACACACGAATCAGTGATACAGGTGGCTTTTTTTGATCGAAGTTCCAAATTCCATGAGGCATATCACAATGATTTTATTGATCTTGATTTCTTTTCTTTCTTTAAGTCACCAGCAATTATCAGTTTGCAACAATAGCTCAATGGAATTATAAAAACCTACAACATTTTGGCACCTCTCATAATGCTTTCCTCAAAAATAGGTCCAGTGTAGCTCAAGGCGTCACATTACAGATACGAAATTCAGCGAATCAGCAATTTATATTCTTTCAGCAGTAGCAATGGTCAGTATATAAGTCGGAGTTTTGCACAGAATGTACTGTACTGCAATTCCTTTCACGGCAGCTTCACAAAAAGAACTGATTGCTGCGTGTTATAATTTTGGAGGGAAACTCCCCAATCATATGTACTGTACATAGGTACTGGGTGTTGCAATGTGGAAGCTCTCTGGTACATACATGGTATGGTGAGATGCACTAAGTAGTTTCTTACGGTAGGTGGCCTACGAGCTACAAGTATTGTGCACAGCCTACTGCCACACAAGCTTGTTAAGTGTACATCATCATTCATACTGACTACGCCTACTATTACCTTGTATGGAAAATACTGTGTAAGTTCATTCCTGAAACCTGATCTTTAAATCGGGCGACCTGTTCCAGTATTAATGGTAATTTTTAGTGCGATCATTCAACGGCATTAAGCGCCATTTTTAGGAGTACAAATTGAAGGAATATCACACCCTTCTGTAGGTACTGTGTACAAGCTATTATCAGTACTGATACCTCTTCTGTAATATTCTACACAAGGCATTGGGTTAATTTCTTATATTTTGAAGAATTGTACCGGGAATTTTTAGCGCTCAATTTTATGTTAGCTGAGTGGGCCTTAGTGGAATTTACCGACACAAACACAGTTGGTTTGGCTATGCGTGGAACTGTGCATGCATGTGTCTGTTTCTCAAAGGGTCCGCACTGCACAGTTTGAAAGCTGACTGCTGGGGATTGAGATTCTAAGCAATATATAATATAATTCTTACTAAAGAATTGTTGCAGTTTTTACTGAAGAATTTTTTATTTATGGGGGAGGGGGCTATTAGCAGTATTGTCAGGAAATGGTGTATTGTTGGTTTTGTAAAATTACATAAATTCACTGATAAAAACAAAATGCCTATGCAGCTAGAAATCAGAAAGGAACCTTGGCTGAAAAAGCTGGCTTGCCATAACACAAATGTGCTTAGGGTCAAAATAAATTTAAGTAAAATTAAAGCTGCCTGGACAGAAAAAAGGACCTTCAGGTTGCAGCAGTTGTCGCTAATCATGCAAAGTTATTTTTAAGGCCTACCATGACTTTGGTTTTACAATGAAGATATTAAACGTGCTCGATGAATGTGATGGGTGTCGACAAGCTTCGATGAGTCCGACTCCATGCTTTGTCAACTATGAAGGGACAGTACTGTATGCAGGTGCAGAACTTTCCCTTCCTCAGCCCCCCTTTTTTGCTACATCAACAATAACAAATACTCGAAAATTAGCATAATGTTAATCTAGGAGAATATTCAAGGGGGCTTTCAGCCCCCCTTTTTGAAATGTCTCTGTCCGTGCCTGGCATGCTTACCCGTTTGGCTGATCAGGCCGCTAAGGCAAGACGCAGTAGATTGCCTCCGACTACACCGAAGATCTTTGACGAAAGTGCACTAGCCTAAGTGCACCCTGGAAAACAGTGCTTTCAAGAATCTCAGCAGACTGATTTTTTAAGGAAAAATTTTTTCACTTCAGGCGAGATTATGTATATCCATGTTTTTCATTGGCTAGGTCTACCCAGACAATTTTCCAGGGGACAGTTTCCTTCTGGACAAATCCCAACCCACACATTTCCACTCAATTCCCCCTGAACATTTTCCACCCAGGTGAATTCAAAATTTTGTGGTGAGAAAGTTGTCTGAGATGTAAATGTCATTGGTCAGAATTGTCTTGAATTTGGATTGTCCAAGGTCCAGTATGCTCTCTTCCCCCCCCCCCCCAAATTGCCAGATTGTCAGGGGGAGGGGGGACAAGTCCAGTCACAGCTGGGAGTGCACCAGGCTGGCCTACAGTATTGCTGAACTGACTTAGTTGTGAGTTCTTCTGTCAGATTCTCTAACCTATACTATACATGTACACGTAGGTCTAGGTTGTTTTGGTAAAATAATAATGAAGCCCTTCTTTGTATTTCATTACAGAGTTTGAATATCAGTCAAAAGTTGACAGTAGTGGAACTTAATCTGGTCCTTTTTTACTGAACTTGGAGGATCCAGTCAGTGTTACTTTTATATCAAGATGGACAAGTATGTCAAGAAGAAAAAGATTGGGGAAGGATCTTTTGGGACAGCTCTTCTGGTGCAGTCCAAGTCAGATGGAAAAAACTATGTGATAAAAGAGATAAACATTTCCAAGGTACAGTGCAGTATCTAAACTTCCTTTGTTCGTTAATTACACTACAAGTTTCAGCACATACCTCTTACTTCCAGTAAGCAAAAAAATTGTTTGAAATTGAGCTTTTAAATGAAAAAAAATTTGGTCACTCTGTCTTGACAAAAATAAGTGTAGTGTAATGACATCAACATAACACAGATAACACAGACAGAACATATCTATGATCATTATTAAACCATTCTATTTCACCAACAAATTAACAGTTTTCCTTCCTAATGAAGGGTGAATCTTTCATCATTTGAAAATGTGACAGTTTGGACCTACATACTGTATTTTTCATGAGATACTGTACTAAGAGGGAAATTCTGTATGAGTGAACCTTATTTCTTGAAAATAAAGTAAGTCAGCTCTGTAATTTTGTATTGCCTATTATTCTGTGCTTATAACACATGGTTTTGAAAGTAACAACAATACATTCATCTCCAGTTGTAGAAAAACTTTTGAGGCAAGGAGGCTCCTCCACCTTCAGTAGCATGTGCAGCATTGACGTTGTCATGATATTGCTACGAGGTTTCAGTGTTTGCTTTAATAGAGATAATTGTTGCAAAATCTTCCTTGGATTTTCTGAAAACGATATGCATGGTAGTGTATCTTTGGAGTGATTTCGATTGCAAAATTTTTTAACTACGGTAATTGAACATGTGAACTTACGGTTTTGGACAGCTTGACCTGTGCAATAAAGTGCATGTTGAAATATGATTATTGCTAATTTGAAATATTATTGAAAATCTAGACTCAAAAGTAATTGGTCTTGTCTAGCTATTTACTTTGCTACACTTTATGGGCTTTCATGATTCTTCCCAATAGATGAAACGAAAGGAAAAGGAAGAAGCCAAAAAAGAGGTAAGACATTGTGAACATATTTCTGTGGAAGTCTAGCTTGGCCAATCTGTTTGATTGTGTGTGGAAGGAAAAAGGAATCTGTGCAATTGTGAGTGTATGTATGTGCATATGACTGTCTATGTGTGTTTGTGAGGCTTAGCTTGTAAACATGGTATCTCAAGGTAGTAATGAGAGGGATGATGGACACCTTTCATACTTGGTGTATGGATTTATCATATGAAAAAAAGGGTCCTTACTGTTTTTGGTGGAGGACAGAGTTCATGTGAGATCACCAGAGGTCAAAACCTGAAAACATGTTAAACACCATATGGGCAAGTACTGAAAAAGAATTTGTCAAAGCCAGGGCTCTGTACTTATTATTAAGTTCTTATGTTTCGTGCATATATACTCAGCATGCATTAAGTATGCTATGTGCACTTTTTGTCTGTAACCACATTATACAGTATGACTAAAACCTGGTGATGAATGAGCCTTATTTTAAGTAGCAGTTATACATAAACATTTTCAGCAATGCCTTCACCAGGTTGGTTTATTTTGAATCATCCTGAAGGGACTGTAGGTGATTAATAGTAAATACAGGTACTTAAGGAGGAGTGTTGGACAGCACAAAAGGCAAAATGTTGTGTACACCTTTAAAATAGAGTACCGTACTCACTGGTTAGTGTCTGTTCAAATGGGAAAACCTTGTAAATGTCTGAGAGGTGTGATGATTAAAATATTGTAAGCATGAAAAACTGCTCGTCTTGTTTGATATTATCTGTGGATAGTTTTTGAATTGTCTTACTCTACTTGTACGTTCTCTGTGGTTTTGTTATTATTTAGCTTTCTTTTGTGTGAAGAGTTCTATTTCTTTGTGACAGTAGGTTTAGTTCAGGGATAGAAGCAGTTTAAGTATGCAGTGGGGTTTTTGTTAACAAACTAAGTCTTTATTTAGGCGAGAGGCATGACGGGAGAGTGGGAAGAGTGAAAAGCATGGAATGGTTAGGTTAAGGTGGGGTCCGTTTGGTTTGGAGAGATATTATGACTATCAACCCGACCCGTACAGAGAGGGACGAGCGAGTGGGACTGTGTCTGAAGTTGGAAATACTGTAAAGTAAGGAAGTCGAAACTGCAGAACTTGGACTTTTGCGTTATTTTTGTTGACCCTCGTGTTTAAAAAGACTTAAATTTGGTGGCAGCAGTGGGATTCGAACCCATGCCATCGAACTGACTGGTTCCTCAGACCAGAAGAAATTCCAACAAGCTTAGAGAGATGTTTGAAAAATGGCAGTGCAAATGAAAAGGCTGCTCTAAAATGCATGACTGGATGTGTGGACTTAGATGCAGCCTTAGAATTCTTTGGACTCAAGAGAAATATTTGACTGCATCTCTGATAATTACAGTAGACACATTTCTGCCCCTCTCCCTCATATGACTTGTAAAGGCATGCCAACCTTCATTGTCTCAACTTGTTGACCCTTTTATGTTTAATGCCAGTGTTTGTCAAATAACATTTTTTACATTAACTAGAAGAGTATATAACCTTCACTAATTTATAGGCACAATTGACACATTGCTTTTCATTGGATTGTTTGATTATATAATATGAACAATTTGAATGTGGAATAATTTTAACTCATTTTATTTCTTTTTGCTAGGTATCAGTTCTGAGGAAAATGAAACATCCCAACATAGTTTCTTACACAGAGTCATTTGAAGGTAAGGCATACATTCAGCTGTGATACACACTTTTATTTAACAATGCCAGGCAACCACTAGTGTTCAGGAAACCTCTTTCAGTAAAATAATTCTTTCATTTAACTAACAACTCCATGACAGGTGGCTGTCCAACTGATCAAGTAAGATCAAATTTGGTCTCTTTCTTTTTCAAGGTCAGGTTCAGATGGAAAACCTGTAAATGGCTTTAATTAATAATTTAAACCACATCAAGTTTGATTTGACAAAAATTTAAAGAGTGCATATATGTGGAGAGTACAAATATGATGCTTGCTCTGTATTAATCGTTTTTCATTTTCCGTCATATTCATCTTTTTGATACAGAGCTTGGTAACTTATACATAGTGATGGATTTTTGTGATGGTGGTAAGTCCTATTCAGTACCGAAGTTATTTTGTCTTGCAGTTGTAACCTCTCACAGATTTCCAATGTGGTAACTTTCTTAAAAGTGCACTTCCTGTACCCCTACTGTTCTTTTTCTTCTACCTTTTCAAGAGTGATTTAACCTGAATTGTTTTGAAACTAATGATCTGAAATTGTATCAGAAGTACTGTGTAGCTTTGCTTCATCAAAGTATACTGAAGTACTGTAGGTGTAAATTAAGGAATGTTATAGTGTTTGCACTGGGTCCAAAATTCGGAACCGGGTACCCGAAGACGATTGTCAGTCAGGTACCCTGGTACCCGAAAATATAACTTCTGGTAGGCTACAAGTTTGTTGTAAAGTCATAATAAGAAATTTTGCTTTGCACATTGATATAATATAACACCAACATATCTTACGTATGGGCATGACAAGTGTTCTTAGGCGTGTGCATGATAAATTTTGACAGGAAAAAGTAACATGTTAGGTGTTCTGTCACACGGGCAATCTATGTTAGTGAAACTTTGGATCCGGGTAGCAATTTCAGAACCGGGTCCTGGCATCATCGGTCAGGTACCAGGGCACCTGGTGCAAACACTAGAATGTTACAGTACCTCTTATACAGGGTTGAAAACTGTATTCTAGCCAGCTGTTTGGCATATACAGTAAAAGGAAATTAAAACCCTGTAGACAGCTATTACAAAAAATTGGGAATGCTTTACTGAAGTAGCTAGAGAATAAATACTAAAGTAGTAACAAATTGTGATATTATGAATTATTATGGAAAAACCTTTTTTTTTTCTTTTCAGTAGTGGGGTAATTTATGGCACAAATAGTAGAGTATGTGACAATGTTCACTGGTTCTATGTTTGTCTAGCTTGAGCCCCATTTAACATTGCAATATGTGTGGTACAAGATATTTTAATTACTCCTAAGAACTTAGCAACAGTACACTTTACTTCCATGTAATGTATCAACGAACAGACCAAATTTCCTACAAATTTTCAGAGATCAAATACAGTAAGACCAGTTACTTTGGTAGTGATTATACAATGCTGGATGTGCGGACTACTGTAGGCTACACTATACACTTGCTCGTACCATGCCTAGCGGTCTATCAGAACAATGCGTAAAATTACCCGTGTTTGCCACTGGAAAGCAAATGCATGCCGGAAAGGAATAAACCGGAGATCCGGGGTCACTTGATCTATCGATTGTGTTCACATTACAAATTTTGATGCAGCGTGGTCGATCTCATCTACCCTGACGGGTCGATCAAAATCAGTGGATCTTGGCCCCAATTTGACGCTCATGTACTGGTCATTCTTCGCAATGGGTTACTTTTAATAAGTAAAGTATGTGGAGAAAAAAATGATTTTAGTCGAATTTTGATTATTAGGGGTCCAATTACATCGGTTGTCTTTTCTGGAATTATCATGAAAGCCTACTGTTTTAGATGATGATCCACTGCGCTCACTCAAATGGGAACACGGCTATTGTCAGTCATCAAATGTTACATATACAGTGTCTTGCAAGTACAATTAAATATTTTAAATATTTTTCTACTTTCAGGTGATCTTTACCAACAAATTAATGCCAGAAGAGGAGTTTTGATACCAGAGGATCAAATCATGGACTGGTTTGTTCAGATATGCCTCGCCCTTAAACATGTCCATGATCGTAAAATTCTTCATCGGGATATCAAGTCCCAGGTGAATACTGAATGTTTGTTTAAATTGATGGAATAGTAGTCATCATTCTTGGATTTTTAGAGACAGTTTCATATTAACCAATCATATTTTCTCCTAAGATTGCTACATCTCTGTTTGAAAAGATGCACTAGAGGATTGGGCAGCCTGGGAAGGTTCCTTTGGGGTGTCTGAAATTGGGCTAGTTTCAGGCTTACTCTGAATGTGTTGCTTGAAAAACTCTTCAGTATTTTAGCCGACTAACTGCAATCTTCTGTTTCTGTTAGAATGCTACAAACATTTCTCCACAGGCAGCATTTATAGGTTTATGTTTATGATTGTAGCAGATGAAACGGTTATTTGCAAAGGAACCCATCAAAGAGAAAGTACAGTAGGTTCAAATGATGAAAAGTTTAGATCCAAAGGAGTCTACAGATAGGGCATTGCTGATATTAGAAGGCATGCAGTTCTATTCAGATTTTACAGCAAAGACTGAACCAGCACATATTGGCTCTGTGTAGCCTTTCATAGCTAGGTACATTAATGTACTCTCACATGGTTATATGGTGGCAGAGGGACAAATTAAACTCAAAGTCCATTGTAAAACCTTCTTAATTTTGTTTGTTAATGTGTACTTGTATGAATTTTACATAGTTGTGCGTCACATTTGTGCAGTACGAATGTTGTGTATGGGAATTGCCGGAAAATTTACATTGAACTTTGTGAAGCAACAATTCTTCAGTTGTCCGGTGATGGTAACACGCACATTCAGCATATGATGTTTATGATTGCAAAATGTGTTGATAAGGTGCAATTCATTGTTTTTTGTGTCTTTCCAGAATATATTTTTAACCAAGAAAGGAATTATAAAATTAGGAGACTTTGGTATTGCCAGAGTATTAAACAAGTAAGTTTTAATTTCTTTTACCATGCATAGTTTACAGATTCACAATGGTGTTATTGGAGTAGCACATTTGTCATTTTTTATACCTCTCCAAATATTATATTATAATACATTTAAAAGATATTCTATCACTTGTATAGAATTCGTTGAAACGCATCAATGCCTTTACCCTTAATTCATCATATACACTTGTAGTATTGTTCATATTTTACACCCATGTTTTTGTTTACTTTTATCCTATCATAGCACCATGGAACTTGCCAGAACCTGCATTGGAACCCCTTACTACCTCTCTCCTGAAATCTGTGAAAACAAGCCTTATAACAATAAAAGGTAAATTTTGCAATGACAACGTTGAGTGCTGATGACAGGTCTAAATGTGATTAGTTCATATCAACTGTCCCCTTCACTACCAGCTGAAAATGGTACTTGCAATTTCCTTTGTGTATGGGGTCGGTCTTTCATCCAGGTCTTTCCCTGATACCCTAGCAACTTTGGAGTGAAAACAACAACTGACTACAGTATGACCATATGGGAACACTTTACATGCAGTAAATTGTTTTCACTCCAACACGTTGTCGTCGTGCGGAAGTGACGTGTCACCGACTGACCCCATAGATATAGTCTGGTTGATGCTCTTTATGTGAAAAAATGAAGATTCTGTTATTGTTCAATTTTAATGCCATCATATTTCATCAGTGAATCTACTCTGTACCACATTTCATGGAAGTATCACAAATGAAAAAACTGGAATTTTGGTATTTCTTTATTAAAAAATTTGGTTTTCTTTACAGTACTAATATTTGTGAAGGGTACTGTAGTATCAGTTTTAAACATACCATGTTTAGGAACTAGGTACAATTGCAGTCCATTGCTGTTTTCCTAATTTATTCATTGGTTTGTTTTTTTAGTGACATCTGGGCCTTGGGATGTGTTCTTTATGAGCTGTGTACTCTCAAGCATGCTGTAAGTGCTTTACCTCTGTCTTTTATTCAAGACCTCTTGGTTAGTAGTGTAACATTTGAAATTTTCCATGTTACCACAAGGTTTGTTAGAAAATGTACCTATTGTACAGTATAGAGGCAAACCTGCCTTGACTTGAAGAAGAGATAAATTGGTCTGTTTTTTCTTTTCAGTAAAGAATTGTTTTACATGAACTGTTTTCTATTCTGAGGTCTGTTTTCACTTTTCATAAAGTAAACATTTACTGTGGTGAATATTTATGGTAAATGAAATTGCATTGGGTTGTTGAACTACAGCTGCAACCCAATATTCTCCACCAGACCTCTCTTGATTCAGTTTGCTTGTTTTTTCATTTCTTTAACTCGGCCTCTTCATGTATCTGCCTTGTTCTCTCCCATGCTCCATTCATTTATGTCATAATCCTTTCCATTGCCTCTCACTTCTTCCATTTAGTTTGAAGCTGGCAACATGAAGAATCTTGTACTTAAAATCATCCGTGGCTCCTACCCTCCAGTGTCGCCTAGATACACATATGATATGAGAAACCTTATCAATCAACTCTTTAAGAGAAATCCAAGGTTTGTAGTCATTTCTTATCATGTTAAAATAGACCAATCAAAATCATCCTAGCAGCAACTACTTTTACACATTGCCAGAATGTGACTCAGAATGTCTCATAAAATTTGATTTATGAGGTTTACTTTAACATTTCTAAGAACTGTTTAGATAACTAACAACCACATCATATGGGACATTACCATCTGCTTCAGAGAAGCATTTGTTTTCAAGCGATTGATAAGTCCTGTTTACAACAAAGTTGCACAACCAATCATCATTATTATAATATTACTTGATATCTTTGCTTAAATAAAATGTTGAATTGCAAGATTACAAGAGGCTTTTCTCCAACCAGCATGAGGTGACTCCCAGTTTGTTGGACATTTTGATGGCCAAGTGTTCCTTGTATACCGATTACATGAAGGTTACTGCTGTGTATGTGTGTAGTGTGAACACACCTACTGGCGGCTAGCCTGGCAATGTGGAATGTGCTGATGTCATGTAAAAAAAAACTTCTGAGTTGATTCTGATTTTGTTTTGGATGTGATTTAGAAACTTTTTATTTTCCACAGCGGTGTAAATGACTACTTTCTTTGAGTTTTGATAATATTGTTAGTAACATTCTTGTAATTCTCTTGCAGAGATCGGCCTTCAGTCAATACAATACTTAAAAAGAATTTCATTACGAAACGGATTAGGAAATACTTAACTGATGCTGTAAGTTTTCTTAAGTTAGCATTTTATGCATTTCATTGATCTTTATACTTTGCTTACAGACAAATCTAAAAAAGAAAATTGACTGATCTCATTGAAAATAATTTTTCATTTTGTTTCATGCATTTTTGTATGTTTTTCTTAAAATGTGCAGAGATTAAATTGTTTAGTTCAAAGTATCCCATAACACTTATATTTTAAAATCCATAGGATTTTTTTAAAAATTTTGTTTTGGGGCCCTCTTTTAAGCTGACAACAACTTTAAGTCTCTTATCTAGGTTTGTTGAGGTTTAGATTTACTATAGGAATTTGTTTCAGTGTCTGTGTGTCTCTTGTCTCTAATGGACATTTTGGCCGTAAAACATTCAATGTATGAAGGGTCCTTCTGTGCACATAAAGCATTGAGACCCCTTTTATGCATGAGTTGTGACAGCCAACATGTTAGTCAGAAACATAAGGACCATCACGTTAAGATTCTCAGCTCCATAGTGTAGGGCTTCTACTGGGGCATAAAATAAAATAAGAAAAACACACAAAAAAAAATGAAAAATTTATCAAATTTGCCAGAAACACTATGTTGCAGTAAAAGGTGATTTAATCATAAAATACCGTACAAGTTTGGGGTAAGCTCAGAATTGACAATATCCACAAACAGTGATCAGCTAGTCTTGCAAAAACCAATACACAGTGTGAAGAACAACATTCATCAAGGTGTTTTCACCGAGGTATGGTATGAAACAGAGAACATAGAAACAGTGTAATTTCTATACCAGTGATAAAAGTAATTGTTAATTCCCCTAAATAGGTTAAGTTAGTGAAAGACCTGGTGTTGTTATCACTCAAACTCTTTGAGATTGTATCATGTCATTGATATTCTATGATAATAATCTTGAATGCCCATAGAGATTGTGTGAATATGTGGGTGACCTGAAACTGTTTGCTTCATTGTAGCAACTTGAAGATGAATTTAGTCACACGATACTACACAAGGGAATGGAGGCACCTGGACCTGCAAACAGAGGACCAGCTGTAGCTGGAGGTATGAAAATTTCAACAAAATATAATTTTAATTTTAATATGATGGAAAGAGAAAAAATTTTCATTGCATACCCTGCAAATCCCACACCAATATCTAGTTTATAACTCCAGATATTTTTGTTTAAAGGTAAGTTACTCTAGTCAAGTAAGTCTGTCAGTAACTTCAAGGTCAACGTTACAACTGTTTTGTAATACCAACAGATTGCTTCCAGAATCTTTTTTTGTAATTGAATTATTTATGTGGCCTTGAAGCTTGAAAGCATTGTATAACAGTTATAAATTGAATAATTGAATAAAATTGAATAAATTGAATTACAGTTGTAATTGAGCTTATAATTTTGTGGAACCTTTCACATAAATGGAATGTTATCATCTGATACTTTTGTGTTTCTATGGCTTCCTTTATATTTCTGCCATAAATTTGCATGTTTAAGTGATTAAATTCAGGAAGTAACATGTGCTTCCACTTTGCTGTATATTTCTTTCATCATCTAACAAGTGATGGGCTGTCAATACTGGAGAAACAACATGAAAGGATTGCCTACGTTCAAACATTTTTGGTTTCCCAAAGGGAATGACAATCCAAATTTCATTGCTGGATGCTGATGAGGCAAAGCAACTGTAGGTTCCTACATTTTATTGTCAGGAGTGAGTCTGATCAGTGCACCTTCCCATGTTCTGTGCAGTACTTGAAGCCAGTGGAATGTTTTGGCAGTATTCCGTACTAGCCTGGGCAGCAGCTCTTCGTGGCTTCTGCCATTAGGTCTGCTGCCGATATTTCTTTGAGAGTGACAAGTTGAATGAAAAGCTTCATTCACTCCATATGAGTGGCAGTTAACATCTTTTTTCTGGAATGTCTCCCTCTTTAGTGAAACGTCCAGCCGAGAGAGTCAGTGAAGGTGTAAGGATTAGTGGTCCAGCAGCCAAGTATGGGGCCCCTATGAATCGGCGAAAACCACCTGTAGCAAGGTAAGATGTGTATGTTGGTGGCTGGTGCTTTTATGTCTATCCACTTTGTACTTGAATCCTTCCTGGTTATGTCTTTATCAAGTCAAGTCCTTTGATATTACAGTGGAGTATGTTGTGTAGAGAAAAGCTGTAAAAAATATTGATTGGTATTTATGTAGGTAAGCTAATCCCATTGTTTCTTTCTTGTTTTGTAACAGAAAATCTTCAGCTGAGAGGGACAGAAAACCAGCACAGGTTTGGAATCCTCTTCTCCTTTTTGTCACAAATTTAGGGGAATATTTCCCTTTGGAAAGTTTTGTTAAATGCTGATGATGGGAACAGTTGCTGGTTGAAGGATGTAAAGGGTTAGGGTTGGGGGGAGAGGGGGTATTGAAGTAATTTAAACAATCATGCATTGAGTGATAGAAACAAATGTAGTGCTTGACATTGCAGAATAAATTGTTCTTAATAAGGTTAACCGTCAGGATTTGGTGGAAAAAGAAACACCTGCAATGTAGTTTTCATTTTGTTTTCCAGCAAGCAGACCTAGAACAGAAGAAGAGAGATCTGATAGCAAGGGAGAAAGAGAGACGACAAAAGGTAGGAGTACTGATATGAACATATCTAGTCTGGTGTAAGTAATTAGTATAATGTAGTATGTTTTCACTTGAAGGTGTTTGGTGCAAGATGTCAGTGGAATGTAGCCTACTGTATTAAAGGGAAGAAAAACTAAGATTCCTTGTCACCTCTTGAATTTTATGTGCAGCTGAGAAGCTATTTCATTTCAAAGTTAGTTTGACAGTCGTTTGTGTTAGTTCATGCCAGAAGTCTCATAAATGGGGTAACAAATATTGTTCTGTAATAAAACTCTTTTATATATACAGTATTTATAATAAGTTTTATAAGGTGAATTGTGTTAAACAGTCTTGCCTTCTCTTGAAGTAGCTCAAAATATTGTCTTGAGGAACAGATGTACGACTAACAAATGTGGAAAAAGCTCATTATCAACTCGTCATTTCATGGAGTTCTGGATGAGGATTACATTTGAGTGTCTCTTGTAATTGAATGACAATGAAATGAAAAAATTATTTGTGATTTGGTCTCTGTCCAGTGGCAGCTCTCAAACAAGTTTTAATTGTCTAACTCTTGTTTTGCATGCATATTGGATTCCCCTCAATTTACAATTTGTATCCTAGAACTTTTGGGTGCCAGCAGTTTACCATGAGGTAAACATTTTGTGCTTTCATAGTTTTGCTGGTTGCTATGGTGATGGGTAATTTATTGAATTGCAAAAGCTCTGCTTTGCTTTAAAACACTATTAAAGCTGATGTCTGTGAAGTTCGTTTCTGTCCTATTGTGTACATTCCCCCTTCATCAGTTGTTAGAGGCATTAAAATTTTTGTTTTGCACAGTAAATGTGTGGTATGGCTTCTCTTCATTGCTTCCCAATGTACTGAGGCTTTTTTTTTTGAGAATGTTTGTCCTACCTCGGCTCCATTTCCATAAAGTTAAGCTTGATCAAAAGCTTGATTTATCATGCAGAAGGCATATATAAATCAAACCTTGAGATTAAGCATAGTCTTTATGAAATGGGCCCCTGTGTACTTGACAGATTGCACAGATTTACAGTGCATTGTCATAACTGCTCTTAGCAATAATGAGTGTTGAAAGATAGCTATGCATTGCTATTTGTGTGTTGAAGAGGGAAGTCAAAAAGTATTTTTAAAGAGGGCATGACACGGCCATAATAACTTTTGTGTATTGCAAAATTGAATGCAGTATTCTCTAAATATAATCTCATACACAGTTAAAACCGGTACCATTCGGCATAAAACGAAATTTGAAGAAAAACATTCAAAATCCAGTTTCGAAAAATGCCGCAACAGGTCACCAGACTTTTATGACGCAATTGGCGGCACAAACACTGCGCTATTAAGGACACGCATCTAGATGTGGAACTAATGTAACGCTTGGTATAGTTATCATACCTTAGCAACTTCATGAAAAGGATTACATCACAATACCCGCCCAACATACAGAGCGCAAAGCGTGGACCATGTTGAGGGCTTCGAAGCATATCATTGGGCAATATGTTCGCGTGCATAGGCGCTTGTTTTAGCTTCCCTGCATGTAGTAAACACAAAAACGCGGTCCAGGCGCGCTGTACAGAACAGTTATGAACATGTATGGACAGTCCATAACAAGCGCGCCTTTACTCAGTGAGCTGTTCAGTTATGGTGCTATCGTGAATGGTAAGCAGTCACCACGCAACGACGCATAATTCACAATGTGGTCACTGGTCACGCGCGCTGCTGTCGCTGCTGTAGTATCGTAGCACAGGTGTTTGCAATGATGTACCCGCTAACACGCGTTAGCATGCACATGATTCGATGTGTGGAACGATGGGTGAGCTGCCTGGTACAGTGTTACTAACAGTGCCTCCAATGACGTCACGATCTTGAGACGCACTCACATACGTTTTTTCGCTTTCGCTTTTGGGCTGAGTCTGGCCTGTAATTGGGAATTCACAGTGTCGTATTATTGTGTTTATGGATGTAGTTTAGTGGGGAAAACATTCGTTTTATTTCAAGCTGTACCCAAAGAATATTTACTGAGAAACGTACTTTGGCCGTGTCATCCCCACTTTAAATGAAGCAAATTTATCACTGCAATTTTTCAATTTTTTTGCGCATTACATATTCAAATTTGGGAAGCTAATCCATCTTTTAATTAAGTTTTCATACTTTGCTAAACAGCTTATAACACATGCGAAACAGCTTATTACACATGCTAAACAGCTTATTACACATATTAACAGCATTGTGGAGGGTTTGCTTTCAGAGTGTTTAATATATTATTAGACTGGTTGGCAATGAAGGAGTAAAACATTTGGTCATGACAGTTTGATTTGTTCATCAATTAAAGTGTTGTTCTTGGTCATTGTGTAGATAGTGCCATAAAGCATTTGTTTTATTCATGGTGAATGCTTGAACCTGAAAGATTTCATTTATACTGTTGGACATTTAGAAAATGCCCATGTCATTTGTTTTATATGGTTGCAAGTTCCTTGACTGCATGTTTATCTATGGTACCCACAGTACCACATCCTTGAAGCAAGTTTTAATAAGGATCTTACTTAAAACCTGTGAGAGTATTATCAATCATCTTCAGTATTGACAAAAATTTAGGGATACTCTTCTTCATTTACTCTGAAAAATGTCCCATTTGCTTTATGATGATGGAAGCCCTGTCAAACTCACTGTAGTATCAATGAAATTTTACTTGCAGGTAAGGCTTGGGGGAGTATTGACAGGTTTAGGAAAGGGGACTCATGAGCACATCCTGGAGAAAGATGTGAAAAATGTTGGCTATGAGATCTGTTAGAAAAATGCTGCTTTATGAGATTATTTGAGGTCATCAAGGTTGTGATTAGTAGGCTATACCTGTCTGTGGCAGCTGGCTCAAGCCAGCATTCAGAATTTGTGACCAGCACTAAAGAAGTATGTATAGACCTGATTGACTAGCACTTACTAAGTCCTTGTCCAAGCATAAAATAGGCATGTTATCTTTGGCCTACTTCAAGTTAGAAGATTTTGCTACCATTTTAGGGGAGGGAAAGTATGCCATTTAAGTTGCTAAAGATAGCACAATTTTTCATCTGAGCACTATAAATGTAAAAAAACTTTCTGAGAGGAGGAGAACATTAGATTACACCCTCACTATGAGGTTGTAGAATTAAGTAGCAGTAGACAAAATCCAACCACCATAACCCACCCAGTTGTTAGCATTAGTGGCCCACACTTTGAACAGCATCATAAGCTACAGCTTACCTTTTGTCAGTAACCTGTATATATTTGTCAAGTAGCCCTTGTGTTGTGTTATGTAGAAGAGGTAGCATAGAACAAAATTGGCTTTTGCTTGGCTCTGCTGGGTGTGTGAGAGTGATTTTGTTTGCTTTGAAACTTGCTTTGACTTTGCTTTGCATTTTCTGTATTAAATGCATTTAGCTATATTAAATTATGCATGGCTGGTGAGAAACCAACAGACATGTTATATTGTAAATTTACATGGACAAAAATTACACTGTTGATGATGAATAGGAGTTGAATGTTCTTGAATGTGAGTGGCCGGGGAGGGGGGGGGGGCAAGTTGTTATCAAACAAGAAATAAATTTTGTTTGGCAAGTGCCATTTGATGAAAAAATAGGGCACTTGTAACAGAAGATGTTTTATTTTGCTTTATATAACACCTTATTTATTTCTCTACATTTGATTGGAGGATTGGTGGTCATATGCCATGGGTGATTCGGCACTATCATCACGGTCCTGTGTTAACCATCGTTCAATAGTCTAGTATAACACATGGTCGTGCAATAGTCTAGTTTAAGACATGGCTGTGACGTCACTATCACTGCGGTACATACAAACTATGCTGCACATTGCATATCGTACGTAACAGGCACATAGATGCGTAGCTAGCAAACGACATACCATGGAGCTACCACACTGACAAACGCAAACCATAGTGACTGCCAAAACACAACTTTAACCAGCAACTAGATAAAGGTAACATTAGATAGTTATGTAAGGTGTTATATAAAACAAATAATGAATGTTTTTCATTCATGCGATAGTATGAATAGTTTCATTCGTTGAAAGATTTAACATTCTATTCAACATAGCTTCGCCTTGTTGAATAGAACGTTCAATCTTTCAACTCATGAAATAATTCATATTATATAACACCTTATTAATTTCTCTACATCTGATTGGAAGATTGGTGGTCACGTGCTATGCGTGATTCGGCACTATCATCAAAATTGTGGTGCTCGACCGTTGGTTAGTATATACTAACCCACGACCGTTGGTTAGTATATACTAACCCACGGCAATGAGTCAGCGATGCATTGAGCGCGCTACGTACACGCTATGCCGCGTCTCAAAAAATCACTGCAGCACTGGAGATCGTACATTGTTTCACCGACGTCAAGTGATCGGGCGTCTCGTTGGTTTTGAATGGCAAGATCGCGCGTCTCTTTGGTTCCGAAGGACAAGCGTCCGTTGTGTCACAGAAGTATCTATGGTAATGCCGTGCATGTGTGATGTAAAAACGTTTATTGCGTATGTGTGTTTTGCCGATGTTATTTCTATGGTTTTGCCCCAGTGCCTGAGAATCCTACGCGTTTGACGTCACAAAGAATCCGTCTTTATTATTTACATAAACGCGTTGTTAGAAAACGACAAACCATAGAGCTACTACACGGACAAACACGAATCCATATTGATCGCCAAAACACAAATTTAACCAACGACTAGATCAAAATTATAAGGTGTTATATAAAACAAATAATGAATGTTTTTCATTCGTGCGATAGTATGAATAATTTCATTCGTTGAAAGATTTAACGTTCTATTCAACTCGGCTTCGCCTCGTTGAATAGAACGTTCAATCTTTCAACTCATGAAATTATTCATACTATCGCACTCATAAACATTCATTATTTGTATACTATTGCATTCATAAACATTCATTATTTGTATATTATAACATTGAATACTAATAATGTAATAATGCCTTGTCTACTCTTTGGTTCATAGGAAATGCAATTCAAGGCTCAGAAACAGAAGCTAGTTGAGCGGCAGAAGGTGAGATATTACTGGTAGACAGTACTTTTGTAAGTTGACAATGATAGTGATTTCCTTTATGTCCTTTGTGAACCAGAATAGCTTTATTTCTGTGGACAGGTAGCGTCCTGGGTATGACGTTAAACTGCATCCAGGTGGGGTGAGGAGGTCGTGTGTGGCGAGTAGTTTGTCCCCGGCTATCGCCTATAAAATGCGCACATGAGACCGTTTTAACTCATCCCACGACTGGCGGGTTGTCGGCGCCACAAAACCGAGCAAGCCCCTCCATGGTTGTCCCCCTGTGGGCTGGGGGTTGTAGAATATGCCCACGGTATTTCCCGCCTGTCGTAAGAGGCGACTAAAGGGAAGGACTTGACACGTATTTAAAGTTGTTGACACTATATAACACATTCGTGTTGGTGTGTCGTTAAATCTCATCTAGCTAACTGTGGACAGGTATGGTCATGTCATTTTGTAGTTCTCCATAGTGTCACCATTATTCATAAAATTGAATGTTCATGTACATATATAATGCTTCTGAACAGTTGTTATAGAAAAGCTACATTTTTGAACAATTTTGCTCCTATTAAAATCCATTTCAAAGTTTAGAGTCATATCAGAGATTAAACCTAGCATTAGTCTCTCCTCCCTGCATACTCACAGTGTCTCCCCCTTCCCTATCCTCACACACAAAGTTTCCCCTTTCACAGTTTTCCTTTTACTGTTTTCTCGTTTTTCCTTTTTTTCCTCTTCAGATGGCACAAATAAACAAAGCTAGAGAAGCTGGTTGGAAAAATACACTTAGCAGCAATGACAGTACTAATAGCTCACAGGGTGGTGGGGGTGGGGGTATGGGAGGTGGTGGATTCCATGAGGTAAGTGCTTGAGATGCCCTTTTTGGCATATTTTGATTTTTCAAAATTTGTATAAAAAGAAAAAGTTAATATGTGCATGTCAAAGAAATATTTGATGCCATTATTCTTCCAAGAAAATAATGGAAAGATTTCTGTATTATTTCTTTCAGTCATACCATAGGCCTTTGCCTCAACCTCAACCACAAGTGCAAGTAAGATTTCCATTATTAAATACTTGTGTTACCATTGCAGGGCCTGAAATAAGAACTAGAAAAGTCAGGGCACAGATTGCTTGCATTTGGCAGATATATATCAGGGCATGGAGGCCAAGCAAGAGGGGAATCAAGACCAAAACTTTGAAACTAAAGCCAACAAATAGTGGAAGGGCATCAAGGCTAAAGGAGATCAAGACCATTATGGCCTTTAGTATTAGGAAGTTTTGAGGAGCTTCAAGAAAGTTTGAGGGGTCTGTTGGCCATGGTATATGGGACCGTAGATTATTTCAAGCCCTGCTGTGGCATGCAGCGTTTTATTAATAGATAAATTCTTCTCATAATATTATGTAGTACATTGTTTTAATGCTCTGTTCAACAGTGAGATGAATATGTAGGTATGTGTCTTAGTGAGGAATTCAGTCACTGCCTCATTAAAGGCCTTGTCAAACAGATTGTTTGTAAACACTGGTAACATTTTCTTCTCCTTTTGTTTAGTGTTCGGAGGGTAATAAAGCAGGTGTGTAATGAACATTATGAAATACTATGATCTAAAAACTCCATTCATTAAATAAAATTGTGGTAATCCTTAGCTTTAGCAAACTTTCCTGGAGCCTATGGCTATTTGAGGTAGATGTCCCTTTTCTGAAACATTGCCTTACTGCTGAGTTAAGTATGGATCTGAATCAGACTATCAGATGTACAGACGTATAATAACTCATCCCAACACAAATTTCATACCCCTTCAGCTCCTCTGACAGTAGCATTGCTGAACAAGTCATTATTAAAATCCTCAGAATAAGTTCAGGAGTTAAAGAAGGGTGTTTGAAGTGGCGACTTTTGGGTTGTGAGGGATAAACTCTCCCAAAAGGTTACCTAACCCACCCCATTGTACCTTTTTATGTACTTAATTCCCGGCTCCCCATTGAGATAGACTGATAGCAGTGTTTGGCCAAGGATCACTGTAATCATCACCAGCTCTTTCCTTGGTGAGGGCATTCAAGTGACAGAGTTGTGGCTCTGCTTTTCACAAAATGCTTTTAAATACCATAGGTATGGATTTACTTTCAAGATAGGACTTTTTCTATGCTTTGCTCCCCTATCTTATTGTGCTGGCTTTTTTTTGGGGTGGGTGGTAGAGGTGGGGGGAGGGGTTTGGAGTCAAGACCTGTCCAAGGTGAGGAAGGTGTTATCCAGTAGTCGTGTCAGTTACATGCCAGAATGATTACAGTTGATGATCCAGCTTTTGTATTTAATCCAGCAAGCTTTAAAGTGACTCCTGCTTATCTTACATTCTCTTTCTTTTCCAACCTTCCTCCTACTACTCCTCTGGTAAAAGCAATCTCAGTAGTTACTGAGGCTTTTTGTAATATTTCAAACCTACCTCTGATTGATCATTTTAACTTTATCTGAAATAAGAAACCTGTCACCATTGGTGAGTACTGTATCTGTGAGAGCTGCTCCTGGAAACTTGCAAAAGTCCTACTTTTATCCAATGTTTGGTCCACAGAATCCTCCTTTTGTTATGTTTCATTGATAATTTTGATCCTACTTCATCCTTTTTTCCACCCAGGTCTTAAAAGCCTGTTTCAGTTTTTGCCATTTTCTTTTCCTTTTCAGCATCCTGTGGCTGGTGATGCTCCCAGGGGCAGCTATGAACGTTACCATGATTACCTGGACAATCTTAATGCTAGGCAGAAGGTGGATGGTGGAATTGGAAATGTCGCCCTCTTTAGACAAGATGCAGATGCCATTAAGAGAAGGATACAAGAGAGGCCAGTTTCAGCAAGTGCTGCAGAGGCAGCAAAGAGGGCTCAAATGGATAGGTAAGTAATGCTTCAAATTGATCTCATATCCTCGGGTGGTATGGTGGTTGCATTGTGGTGCATTGATGTACTTCACTAGTACTTGGGTTTTAATCTCCTCAAATGTAGCAGGGTTTTTCTCCAGTCGTACTGGCTTTCCTCCCACTGGCTTAGGCTTGCTATCAAAGTGGGTTGCCCAAGCAACAAAATTGGTCACTAGCTGGGCTGAATAGGTTATGGGCAGACCATTTAACTAATTAACATGGTTAAACTTTGTTTGACTTCACCTATGGATGTCATTGTATTACGAGACTTCTTAAAAGGCATTCTTTTCACATCAAGGCTATTTTAATTGACGCTATTTTACTGATTTTCTTTGTTTCTTTCTTTTTCTTTGAACAGAAATATTGCTGCCAATGCAGCAGACAGAGCTGAAGTTGTGTCTGAATTTTTGGCAAGAAAGAGGCAGGCAGAGGCAAACAAAGCTAGAGCAGGGTTTCAGATGGGCTGGTATCCTGTAAGGAAATATATGATCTTATCGGAGGTCATAGCTATTATAAGACCATTAAAAGTTTGCTGTTTTGAAACTTTGATGGCAATTGTATGGGAAAGTGAAAGCCCCTTACAATTAAAAGGGAGGGGCAAGCATACTGTAGAGCACCCTTACAAACAAAAGGGAGGGGCAAGCTCACTTTAGGGCAGCTAGAGCATGATTCAGATAAACAGGTATCTGGTGAGGAAAAGAACTTGCAGTAGGGTGGCTGTTAGTAAGAAACCTGTGTGAAGTTCGTTGCTCTTTGAGAAATGGATGGCTATTGTTAGGAAAAAAGAGGAACACATGCTCTCTTCAAACCAAATGTGTGTGTGTGTAATTTATTTTTTTTCATATCAACTAGACAGTTCTAATTTTGTTCTGCTGTGGTTGTTGGTCAGGATGCAGGAGTGCCTTAAGATGAAACATTTGTGAGATTAAGCTTCAATAAATGAATAGCTGTATGAAAATTCCAGACTGCTTCATGCTTCAGTATAGCACTATAAAGCTATGAAAGTTGAACACTGTTCAGTTCTAAGCTATGTCTGTGATTGGCCCAGAAGAGTGAGATGACCATTTGTTTCTAATAGCGTTATGGCACGTGAAAATTTGGAAGTGTAAACCAGTCTTTAAGCAGATGCAGTAAAACATCTTGCCTTGGTAATAAAGTCTTCCGGAAATTTTCTAACAGCCTCAAGAGGTGCCACCAGACCGCCCTCAACCCTACTCCCCACCAGCAGATACTCGAAGCAAACAAGAGGCAGATCAGGAATACCTGGAAAAGTTAAAAGCAATCAGAATGCAGAACTTTAAAGAAAGACAAATATTGCAACAGAAGATTGCTTACTCAGAGGAAGGTAGAGCGGCCAAGGTAAGAAATTTCCATGTCCTCTAGAAGGGAACTTTTAAAGTGACATGTAACTTCACATTCAAATGGATGTATGCAATGTCTTTAAAAAGAAAAATTGTTGCAGTAATAAGGAGATTAAGGTGGAAATGTTGTCATGTCCCAGTAAATGTATTGTTTTCAATTTGTGAGCTGAGTAGGGGAGGGGTTATGGGAAAGGAAGTGGGCCTCCGTCTTATGTAAGATATGTTTGAAGATGTATGCATCAAGTTTGCTCTTATCTGTTTTGCAATTTTACAAAACTATCATTCAAATTGAGTGAACATGAGGGATAATGAAGCAGTGAATTTTCAGTAAGTTTAGGGAGTGATTCTTAAATTTTTTGATAAAAGTATGGTACACATCTAATTCAGTGAAATGAACTAACAGCATTTACTCACTCTTTACATTTTCATTTTCAGGAGATAATGGAAGGAAAGATGGATGCAGATGCAAGGAGGAAAAAAATAGAAGCCTTGAAGGTGAACATAATTTTAAAATTGTGTTGAAATACCAGAAAAGTTCAACAAATGTTCTCTCTCTTTCTCTTTTTTGGTTTTATATTTCTTTTACAAGTTTATGGTCTTAGACATGTCCATCCTTTGCCATGCCTCATCACCTGTGACATACCTCATCACCTGTTACATGCCTCATCACCTGTAACATTTTCATCTTATTGACTTGGCATTTTTCCTTCTCCTGTTTCCTTTATGGGGGATCATGAAAATCGTATCTGCTGTTTTTTTCAGTTATTCTGCTGCAAGATTTCCATGACATATGTAGCAAGCTTTTAAAGCTTCCCCTCCCCCCCCCCCCCTTAGACTGTGTAGCATTAACAAAGCTGCAACATTTCAACCCCACCGAGGAAATGAAATAATCAAAAATGGTTACATATACATAAGATGACCCCATCTTTAATTGTAACATAGTGTGTTTATAGTTCTGTCCTTTGAGGTATTTACAGGCTTTAGGTGGTACCTGAAAGAAGGGTTAAGGCTTACATCTAATTTTAATATTTTAGAGGGGTATTTATTCTAAGTATTCTGGTGAAACTTGATCTGTGGTTCTCAAGATATTAGCAGATGAAGTTGTCACATTTTCAACTCCAAGTGAATCTGAAGCAAGCAAATGTGACACCATAATCTCTCATCAATGAGCTCTTTTTTCTTTTAACTTTACAACCAGTTTTGAAAATAATTTCATGTTATCAGAACGTGAATGAGAGCAGGGTTTCCCCTGGCATTCTTTTTGTGAGGCGGCCATCTCACAGTTTTTGGCTACCACCTCACAGAAATTTGCTATACTTGCCACCTGTACTGTACTAGCTATGGAAGTATTGATAGTTCTTACTCACTGATGGTGCCAAATTGGCACCATGTTACCCCTATGGACTCATACCACCTCACACTCTCTAAAACCCAGGGGAAACCCTGGAGAGGCATGAGAATTTTACAAACTTCAAATTCCCCAAGGGAAGCTCATATCTCTATTAACTTCAAGATCAAACCAACAGATTGAAAACAAAGTCATTGGTCATCAATGCAAGGAGATGATATAAGCCCCTGCTTGCTTCAAGCTCACTTCAGGTCACAGATGTAGTGACTTCATTTGCTGATATCTACATATCAGAACTGAATAGAAGTTTCACCATAATGCTTACATTTAGTTCCTCTTTCACATTTCAAAAGTAATGTTTTGCATAAACCCTTCTTTTAAGGATAGGTTCAAATGGTCCTTTGATGTATGTTGACATGAGTAGACTGAGTAACATTAATTTTTGGATGCAATTTGATAATTGTGTCACTCTTCATAGGTAAATAAATTGATGGCTTGGTTTGGTGCCTTTATAAGTAAAACAGAATGCCCCTCAAACCATCTTCTGCTTTCCACAGGTGTACTGTGTACTGTTGACTTGTGATAAGCTTAAATCTCTCAATCAAATCTCAGTCAAATCCCATACAAAGTATTCATTCATACTGTTGGAAAGTATTATGTACAGCATGTTTTGAGTAGGTTGTAAATTGCTTTCTGTCACCCTGTGAGAATTTGGCAAACATTTACCCTTGTAGTTGATTTTCTGCTACTTTTCAGGCTCAAGCAGATGAGAGAGCTGCCAAGCTAAAAGAACAGTTAGAAAAACAGAGACGGGAGATGTATGAGAGGGAGCAGAAACAATGGCAGGAACATGTGAGTAGCGTTCTTTCTTTCAGGCCTGACCTCCCCCTACCCTCACCATTCCTGATTGACTGTCAGATATCCTTCTCTCCTTACCTTTGCATCCATGGACTTTCAAGTGGTTTAACCAAATTAATGTTTACCCTGATTTACTGTCGTAAGATGTGTGGCTTCCTGTGAACAGATTGCTGGGTTTCTTTTCACTTCTGCTTGCCTGGGCCATGAACGTTTAGCAAAATTACTAAACGTTTAATCGCAAAATTTTGCCATCGTTTAGCGATTAATCGCAAGTACCTATGATCAACATAGAGACTTTAAACGTGCTCTTGAACATGATGAATATGTAAAATGTATTAGTGACGTCCGGGGGACATAGTTTCCATGAACCTCAAACACGGATCCTCATAGAAGCTTAACTTTGATGCCGTATTTCACTTCTTCAAAAAGAGTAAAAGGGAACATCTAATTTTCTGTAATGACTGCAGATTTTTTTTTTTAATTTCCTACGGAAAAACAGGTTTTGCGATTAGTCACTGGTAGCTTTGTACTAAACGTTTATTACTCATGCAATCGTTTAGTGATTAATCGCTAAACGGTCACAGCCCTGCTGCTTGCTCTTCTTCAGTTCATTGTTTTGTTTGTTTTGGGTAAACATTTTTGTCAAGTGTCTGCTACCAGCTGCTATTTCTAGTATAGTATTTCACAGTGGTAACCTCGTGGCAAAATGGGGTAGGTTAAAGGATTCAGTCTGGACTGCCAAAAAAAAAGTGGGCCAGAAATGAAGTGTACTACTTATGTTGGTATGACAATGACAAAAAAGTAATGGCATCATCCTCATCATTTTCAAGAAAGCAAAATAGTGTAAACATGAACTTGATAATAATCTTGGGTCTTTGGTGTGTTAGTTAAAGGGGGAGAGGACCATATGACATGCCCTTGTTCAGCACTTTACCTCCTTGGCAGGTGTCTATGTGTCAAAGAGGTGGACTTTCTTGTGAATGAAGGTGTGATGACTACACATAGACACTTAAATCTTTTTTCCAGGTAGAATTTCCCTAATTCTTTTGTATTGATTCTCTCTGAGACAGTGGTATTTGATCATTAGCTCAACAAGTTGAGCTATTGTCATGGCAATGCATCTGTCTGTCTGTCTGTCTGTCCGTCAACATTGGAAAAAAAGCTGCTGTCTGCAGGTGCTTTGACTGTTCCTTGTCAAAGTTGGTGTGGCTATAACACATATCAAGGGCTTGATAATTATGGTAACAGGAAGTAGGTCAAAGGTCATTTGGGGTCATCAGAGGTCAAAGAGTGAAATCATGCAAAGCCTTCAACTCCTTGTGGTTATGTTGGAATCTTTTCAAATTTGACAGGAGTGTTTAGTATATGATGGGTCATCAAAGTTGTGCTCTTGAAGTAGATCAAAGGTCATTTGGGGTCAAAGAGAGGTCAAGCAAAAGGAGGTCAAACAGTGCAATCATGCAAAAGCCTTCAACTCCTATGGGTTATGTCTGAATTTTATCAAATTTGGCAAGAGTCTTTAGAACATAAAGGGTCATCAATAATGTACTTTTGAAGTAGGTCAAAGGTCATTTGGGGTCAAAGAGAGGTCAAACAGTGAAATCACTCAAAATCCTTCAACTGCTAGGGGTTATATCCAAATCTTATCAAAGTTGGCCAGGGCGTTCAGTAGATGACAGGTCATCAGAGTTGTGCTTTTGAAGTAGGTCAAAGATCATTTTGCGTCAAAGAGAGGTCAAACAGTGAAATGTTGTAAATGTCTTCAATTCCTAGGGGTTATATCCAAATCTTATCAAAGTTAGCCAGAGGGTTCAGTTGATGACAGGTCATCAGAGTTGTACTTTTGAAGTAGGTCAAAGGTCATTTGGGGTCAAAGAGAGGTCAAACAGTGAAATCACTCAAAATCCTTCAACTCCAAGGGGTTACATCCAAATCTTATCAAAGTTGGCCAGAGGGTTCAGTTGATGACAGGTCATCAAACTTGTACTTTTGAAGTAGGTCAAAGGTCATTTGGGGTCGAAGAGAGGTCAAACAGTGAAATCACTCAAAATCCTTCAACTCCAAGGGGTTATATATCCAAATCTTATCAAAGTTGACCAGAGTGTTCAGTAGATGACAAGTCATCAAACTTGTACTTTTGAAGTAGGTCAAAGGTCATTTGGGGTCAAGGAGAGGTCAAATACTGGAATTGTGCAAATGCCTTCAGCTCCTAGGGGTTGTGTGTAAATCTTATTAAAGTTGGCAAGAGTATCCAGTAGATGAATTGATGGGTCATCAGAGTTGTACTTTTGAAGAAGGTCAAAGGTTGTTTGGGGTCAAAGAGAGGGCAAACAGTATAATCAAGCAAAAGCCTTGAAATAGTCATGTTTGTGTCAAAATCTATCAAAGTTGGCCTGGGTGTTCAGTGGACGATGCAAAGGTCCACTTTGTGTTGATGTTAAATGGCATTTGGGGTCTCAAAAAGTCAGATGGTGAAATCCATGCCAGTGCTTGTCCATAAGTGTTTATTTTTTGTATGATGTATATTGCCATAGGACTCATTTTTTGTCGGACCTGACAAATTGGGGTATATGTAGCACTTCATTTTTGTCAGCAGCATTACCTATAGTATTTTGCCTACAAACACTTAAAAAAAGTCGCAAGCCGGGCAACTAGCTGATATGCCACTGCTGTGACCATTTACATCTATAGCACTGAAGTTGTTTGATCATGACAGTCTATAACATCTTGATTTGGATCCCAATGAAACTACATAAAAGTAACTGTGTGTGAGGGAAATTGTAGTTGAGCTACAGCATCATTGATGCTCTTGTTTCTTTCTTGTAGCTGACATTTGACTCATGGCATGCAATAGGCTTATGGACCTGGTTATTCAACAGTTGCCAAAAGTCAGGCAAATTGGCATAAAAAGAATTAAACCAGATTTTGAATGAAGGTTTAATGTTGACATAATGTACTGTTGTAAGTTTTAATACCATGACAGTACTTGAAACTTGTTTTAACATAGGCAAAAGCTGTCAGAAAGCTAGTATCTGGGTGCCTGTATAAATTTTTTCTTATCTTTTTGTAGATGGCCAGAAAGCGATCACAGGACAAATCTGTGGACCAGAAACCGTAAGTATTGAGGTCACTTGGAATTCTTTTTAACCATTGCTTTTGTGTTTGGTGAATAGTCATGTCAGGTTACCAGTGGTCAAACTCTGGAAACCTTGTTAGCATTTTATCTCAAGGTAAGAATCATAACAATTTCTCATACATGGTGTGTGAATGCATCACATTGATCCAGAACATTAACAACCTAGAGCCTCTGTAGTTTTGGTTAAAAGTTAAAGTATACTGAAATGAATTCATCAAAACCTCAATGCATTTTTGCATTCTCTTTAATATTTATTTAGAAAATTGCAAAGACCATCCACACTACCTCTTCGTCATGTTACATATGAGTGGTATAGTGTAGGGTAGTATTTTGATGGTCGCTGAAACCCTTTTGTAGAAAAGAAATGCTAATTTAATCTGTAAGTGAAGAATGCCAGATATTTATTTTTAAGTAACAATATTAATTTTTGTCATCCTTGAGAAGCCAAGTTAATAACTTTGGCACATTATGCTAGTAATTGCAGTGAATCAGACACTGTTTATCAAAAGTAATCATTTCTCTCATTCTTTTTCCTAGGCCTTCAGGTATCAAACCAGTTGCTGGCCCAGCTGCATCAGGTAAGGAGTGCCTAGCTCTCTTTGTGTTAAACTGATATGCTGACTTATTCAAACTGTGTGTTTAATCAGAAAATGTAATCTTTATCAGTTCAAGGATTACATAGGACATTGGTAATGTCTATATCAAAGTCATTTAAAACAAGTTACAATGATGAAGATGATACCTTGAAAAGATCTTGCTAACATACAGTGTCAATTCTATAGAGGCTTTTCATATTAAGTCACATGTTTGGAAAAACCCTTTTCTGCTGGGCACAGCACATGTGGGTAAGAGAATTTACAGCACACGCACATGGCATGACCTTGGATACTACTGTGACACAGTGAACACTGGACGCGTCTCAAGTCTGAAATGGGAATACAAGGGGTTCCTTGTGGCCAGTTTCTTAATTTTCTTAAATAACAGTTTTCTTATATAGCTTTTCCATAACATATGTAGATCTATATACATGTCAGCATGAAAACAACTTAGATGATTGCTGGAAGTCAGTATTGTGCTAGTGTAGTGAACTTGTATAAAAGAAGACTATTACCAAGGTACCGTCTTATATGCGGAATAAATTTATATAGTTTAACGACTTACCTTCTGTCATTTCTCATAGCTGTGTCAATGACAGGTGTTTTACAAGATGTTGGTGTTAGTGTGAAGGTGAGTCCTACTCTCTTCAGAGTTTTTGTTATCACATTCTATTTTACTAGTGTTCTAATGTGAAAATTTTGTTTGTGTGTATTTGAAATACTATTTCTATTTCTTTTTAGCCTGAGGCTCCAAAGGAGACAGCCCTGTCACCGCCTGTCACCCCATCAGAGCTAGTAAAGGTAAGTCTGGAAGTATTGATGTGTTTAGTTAAATCCACAGAAAGAATAAGTCAGATATAGTCAGCGTAAAAGTTTATCAGGAATTATTGAATATTATCAAAACATACTTTAAATCTCTAGTGATGACAAGTGTTTGTGATGGAGTTTCTAGGATATGTTTGGACATTTCCCCCTCATTTGCAAGACTTCTTTTGCTTTATTGTGACAGTCACCAAGGCAACAAGCTGCTGACAGGAAAAAATGGGGAGGAGGGGATGGAAAGAATATTGACCTTTCAAACTTACCACTTCAAGAAACAGCATCCAGAATGGAAGGTAGGTATATGCAATGCATGGATTAGTGTGACTCTCTCACATTAATTTTAATGCTTGTATGTTTTGTTATCTTAATGGGCTTTGGAAGTGAAACAGTTGTTTTAGGTACATGGTGAAAGAAGTACAATTTCAAAGCAAAAAGTGAAGCCTTCATTGCAACATGATTCTTGTAGATCTACTGGGAAGGTGGCTACACCCACCTCCTTTTCCTTCCAGAAATCTCCTGCAGTGATTATATTGATTACTAGGGTACATTCATATAGACTAAGAGAGTTATTGTTTTCTCAAATCAATTGCGGGAGTGGGAGTGTTGGGGGAGGGGGGGGGGGTGCTGGAAGGATAAATAATATGTAATTTTAAGACTGAGAAATTGTGAAAGCCAAATCCCTCTTTCATCCAGACAGGTCTAGTATGACAACATTATCAGCTTACTCAAGCATACTTTAGTTGTATAAAGAATACATATTTAAGCCTTAGAAATGCACCACTAGGTTAGGGCAACTTAAAAGTTTTCTTGTATGTCAATTATAGAAGATAACTCAGGGGAAAGTAGATTTCAGTAAAATGTTTAAAGGGAATCAGTACCATTATAATTCTCTTTTTGTGCATGTTATGTAAAAAATGAATATAGTCTTTATTTCCCCTTGATCCCTTGTCACTTTTATTCTTAGACCAGCCCTCAGTGCTGTTGTATTTGCATGTGTGAATTGCTACATCTGTGCCTCGGGCACATACCTGACTAAACCTAAATTTATTTTTAATTACCAGCTACTAGTGCAGCTGATGTAGTCACTAAATATGAAAAAGGAACTTCCAAGACTGCTTTCAAAGAAGCAGAGAAAGAGACTGAAGAGCCACCAAAAGAACCCTCTACAGAAGATGGTAGCTCTGACCAACCAGCCCCTCGAAAAAAGTGGGGAGCGCCCTCTAAGCCAGCTGAAAATGTTACACCAGCAGAGTCTGAGGACCAATCTCATCGGAAAAAGTGGAATCCTCCTGGTGACACAGTGGTGGGAGTTCTTCAGAAGGCGGATATTTTACCGATGACTATGACCATTGCTAAAAGTGGTGCTGGTATGTAGTCAGTAAAGTTAAGGTCGATAGCTGTGTTTCAAGTATTTTTGCTGGTTTTGTCTCTAATCTTTTGAAGCCTGGTGTAAAGTGCCACTTAAAAAACCAAAATATTAACTAAGTTATAAATACAAAAAACACTCTCCTAAGCTTTGAGAAAACTTAAAAGAGGACTTTCTATTGAATTGGTTCCATGTGTCATTTTTAATACTAGATGGACAGAAAGCAAGGCTTAAAGATCTTGATTATTGTTGAAGTGAAATATTAAAATGTTGTGTTGGGTGATTATTAGGACCTGTCATTTTGGCAATTAACTCCCCCTCCCCCCATCTGCCCCCATCCCCATTCCACTGTCCAGAGTTTCTTCTCTACCTAAAGAATGCAGACTGTTCAGATTGTGCGATTGTGTAGATAAAAAAATTTCTGTTGCAAGCTGCTGCCTTTTTAAATGAACCAAAGAGTAAAAACTTACATTGCTCTTCTACATACTTTGTCTGACAATTTAGACACCTCCTCAATTCAGGGTAGTCCATTGGGAGTAACTGTCGTAAAACAGAAGGGGAGTGTGGAAGTCCCTACAGCATCCTCAGGAAGCAGAACAATCATTATCAAAGAGGGAAAGGAAGGAAAGGACTCTGTTGATGTTGGTGAGTTGGTCTCACTTATTGCATAGTTTGTTTTTATGTCAAGGTTATTTACATGTCTCACAGGTCTGATAGATACCTGAAATCTTCCAAAAAGCTTCACTTTAAGCATTGAAGCCAGTTCATAGCTTGCAATGTGCTGTGCCTGCCAAATACACCTTGTCCCACCAAAGGACAATGAATGCCAAGGATAGTTTGGTCATAGATGGGTGGGTTATATCTGCAAGCAAGCCATAAGTGACAAATTATCGTAGAGTACTAACCAGCCATGGTATACTTGAATGTCAAAGATATTGCCCAGTTTCAAGAGTATAAAGCTAAAAAATGTAAACTTGACTTAAAGCCATCTTTCAAAATTTGTAGACCCATTTTTTGTGTGTATTGTGTGCAGTAGACATGTGGTATCATAGATGTGCTCAAAAAATTTTGCCACAATTTCAGTTTCCTTTCTGTCAATAATGTCTGGCATTTCATCACTGTAGAAAATGGATGTCATTTCTAGGACACTGCAAGATGGTGTTCTTTGCTTTTCTTTTAATTTTTTCCAGCAGAAGTGTATTTTTGTCTGAACTCTTGTATTTAGCTGTTTCTTCTTTGAAAGTGTTCATATCAGTGTCCTTTGTAAATGATGTGTTTCTTTAAACCTTTCAAAATGAATGAAATTGATTAAGGAATTATTGATGAAATTGTTGCCATACTTTCAGAAAAGATAGATAACAAGTGGATACTAGTTACTAAGTTAATGAAAAAAGATAAAACTTTCTTTCTGTACTGAATTTCTTTTGTATTTGTTGTGTTGTCCCTTTTGGTGATGTTTTGCATGGCATTGTGGTTTCTTTGTGATTGTAGATGCTTTGGAAACAATCAATGTACCAGACACGAACACAGATGATCAAAAGAAAAATCAAACTACAACTTTACCAAAGAAGGCGTGGAATGAAAATGATCACAAGCTGACCTCTGACCCTACAGGTCAGACAGATATTACAGGTCAGTGTTTAGTCATTCCAATGAACAAGCAGCATAACTTGTTTAATCTGCCTTTAAATTTGCTTCCTTTGACATATCAAGGCATCAGGGGCTCCTTTTAATCCCTGGATTTTGTAAAATTTATCATTAATGGTGATTGGCTTCCTTATTGTTTAGAAATGTCTTTGTGCACTGGTTTTGGTGAAATTTGCTGTCATTGGCATATTTTGTGCTATTTGTTGTATTTACTTCTTAGTCTCATCACCGAGTTTCCTCTCGCATCACACTTGTCTATTTTTAGCTCAACCCACGAAGTGTGGGTGGAGCTTATGTGGTATTGTGGGGTGAAAGTGTCTGTCTCTCTGTTGTAGAGGTTTCACTGCTTTAAAAGTGGAACAGATTTGCCTACAACTTTTTGTGAATGATTCATTTGGGGATGGCTATTCGGCTTGTACTTTTGGGTAGGTTTGGTTGGGACAGTTTTGAGATATATACGAATTTTCTAAAAAATATTCCTTTGAAAGTTGCTACTCCCATCGCATGTATTGTTTGCCGTATTCCGGTCCGTACGAAAGAAGCAAACACTCTGAGGGAGTGTGTTTATAGTAGGCGATAGCCTGCCGATTTCAGGAAATCTTAGATTTCATTTCAGGAAAAATGAATTTAGGGTGTGGAAGCACTGAGTGAAGTATTATGTTTGCACTTGCAGGTTACGACACGCACTACGGTTTCACAGCTGTAGTAAACAAGTTACTGCAGTGCAGTGCAGACTGTGTATCACAGGTTACTTTCACGATATAAACGTTTGCACAACGTTCAGCAAGTAATGTTAGTGAAGTCCTAGGCCTACTTACTAAAAGTTTCAATTTGAACTAGCCAGGCCTAACGTTAGGCCTAGGCTAGTCCTCAGTAAAGGCTCGTGTATAGCCGGTCGCTGATAGCTCCCTGCTGTAGCTAGGCGAACGACCACAGTCCTTTACTGAGGACTAGGCCTAGGCTAGCCCTTCAACAGGGTCCAGCATTACCGCGTTCCAAAACTCTACACTAAAGAGTGAGTAGAAGGAGCGGATTATACGGTCACGCCTAGTCTAGTCCATAGGCCTAGTCTAACTTCAGTATCTTAGGCTGCTTTGGTGCTTCCCATACTACCGTTAGGGAACAAAGTGTGAACTAGGCTATGTGAGAACTAGCCTAGGCTTTGGCTAGGTACCCTAGCTAGCCCCCAGTAGGTGGGGGTTGTAGAATTATGCCCACGGTATTTCCCGCCTGTCATAAGAGCGACTGAAGGGAAGGACTTGCACCATATTTGATCTGTATTTGAAACCGTTTGGAAACTTTAGGCCCTTTATCTACAGTAGGCCTAGTTGACACTATAGGCCTAGCCTGTAGGGCCTATACAACACATTCATGTCGGTGTGGTTAGGCTAAGGCTCATACCCATACAGGAAAGTTCAACAGTTTTAGACAGATTTGTAGCATATGAAAGTGTAGGCCAGACTTTTTGGCATATGGCGTGATTGTGAAACTTTGTCATACTGGCGTGGCGCACAATGATATGCTATCATTGTGGCATAATCCTAACAATAGCCTAGCTACATCAATACACAGTAGGCCTACACCTGCAGTGACAAACAGTAATGAACTGTAAGACTGATTCGTTCTGAGACCAGCTGTAATTTAGTTGGAGTGGCATGATCCCTCATTTCAAGACCAAATTTGGCTCAGTTTGTGGTTTACAACTAGCAAACTTCTCAGTACAGTATGGCTATAGATTACCCTGCTACGGTTAAAAAACACCTTTTTCAAAACTAGGAGGCGAAATCATAGTGGCCATATGGTCTCCCAAGATTGTTATTTTGAGAACGAGTCAACATACATTTTGTGCTAATGGTTTTGGAAAATGACCAAGTTCAGTGAGCCTCCAGTTTCGAGTGGGGGCGCAGTACTAGTCGCGGTGGAGGTTGATGAATATTACTTTGTCTTAGACTGCGCCTCTAGAAGGGAGGTGAGGTTTAGTATTGGCGGACCAAACCCAAACGGGTGGTCGCTTTAGAGCAGGGTTCTAAATAACGCATGCACACGTGCACCAATGCATGTAACTTTTTGTCAGTGCATGCAACTTTGAGTTGCTTACCTGCACGCATGCATGTAGGCCTAGGCCTAATGGTAGTTTAAAGAGAAATGTATTAAAGTTAGAGCCACAGATTTTCCGCTTGAAAAATAACAAAATTATGTTTTTTTAAATTTTAAAATTCTGTAAAATTCCATTTCAAGCATAGCCAAATTCCCAAATTTTCGTTTCAAGCCTGCTGTGTATGAGCAACCTATGCAAAAACACTATTGCATAGGCAAATTGCAGCCTATACCCAGAAAATTTTGACAATTTTCAATAACTTGGGAATTTGCTTTTCCTTTTTGGATCATATTTTTGATATTTGATAATTTCAGGAGTGAATTGCCCTCATTATAGATGGTAAAATGTCGGTGTATCTCTTTCACAAATGCAGACTTTCATTTGATATGGTTTTGGAGAATAATAGCCCATCTTTTCTACCAAAACGTTACATGTATATTGAGCTGGATAATTTTTTTGCTAAATTCTGCAGAGAATTGTCAAAGTTCTGTTTTTTTTTTTCGGGGGCCCTAGATGTAATGATGGTATCACCCTGCATGCATAGCCATTGCTGGGTGGCATGCATTATCTCACTGATTGTTCCTATACTTGTAGGCCAAGGCTATTATAAAAAGGGAAGAAACGGGTAATGTTAGGCCTGAGTTGTTTTAATCTTTCATTGTCATACTTCAGTGGTGCATGTAACTTTTTTTTTCTAATTCAAACTCTGCTTTAAAGGGTTGAGCGACAGCAGCGCTGCTGCTCTAGTTTATCTGTTTGTTGTTAAGTGTTGCTTAATTTGACTGTTACACATTATTAATGGCCTATAGGAGTGATCTCCTATGATAATGTGCAATTTATAAATATTCCCAGACTTAATAAACCAATTTTGTTGCATTTATAGTCATTGTGGCTGGCTGTTACACATGCTTCATCACCTCAGTTTTATTGTCTTGTGAAACTTTGATGACATTCAAAGACTTTCATAAATATGTCAAGTTGTATCAGTATAATGCAAGAACAATTATTGGGAACACTTCACAGGTGTGCCTGCCTCTTTGTCATGACTAGATCATCTTAAATGTCCAGTTTGCTTGTGTAAAATGTCATTTTTTTCTTGTGGAAACAATCTTGTCAGATGCGGAAACAATTTTCTGTTCATTGGTAAAAGAAGACAGACTTCAACTCCCAGAGGATCAAAAGCTCCTTCAAATTTGGTGGACTGTTAGAAACATGAGTATGGGTGTATTTGTTAAATTTGCTTTCTAAAACTTCATTTCTCCCATTTGCAGGGGAAACCCCAAAAGAAAGGAACACCCCTACTTCAAACTCAACAGAAGAGAAATCTGAAATAGAAGTAGACTCGGGAATTGCATCTAAATCACCTTCCTTGCAGCAACAAGGTACGGTACTATCAAGGAGAAATCTGTGGTAGGGATGGGGATGACACTTAGGTATTTGATCAAGTCAAGGTCAGAAATCCTTGTGAGGCAGCAATTTTAGCAGTTTTCTGTGAGATGATTGCCTAAAACAGTGAGGTGGACACTTGCCAGGGAAAATCCTGCCCATGCATATCTTTGACCAATCAGGGTAGTTTAATGCACTTTTAGTAGTATAGTTATTACTCTCCCTACTCCCCCCCCCCCCCCCCTGCTTGCACCATTACAAACCCTTCTGCTGTATATAAATTGATTCACTTTAAATAGATTTGTGATATATTCCTGTCCCTAATTATCTGTTATAGTTCCTTCATTCCCTTGTCATTTCTTCAGACAAAGAAGAAAACCAAGAAAGTCTGAAGTCATCAGCATCTGTGCCTCCTATCCGACCAATGAGTGCCCCTTCATCTAGAGAAAAACCAAAATGTGAGTTTTATATCCTGTAACATTTACAGAAAGATAGGGCAGGAAGAATAATATGTTTCTTATTTCAGGAGCCTTGGATCTGATGATAGCTTTTGATCCCTTGTGGTAGTAGTGTAATAGTAATATAAAGTTAACACTCCTTGGCGGTAATGGTTAACGTGATGAATAAGATTGACAAATTTTGATTAGAATTTTGAGGCTGTCCTTGGCAGAGCAGGAAATATAAGGGTATGTTATTATCCAAAAATGTTACTTAGCCAAAGTAGGAAATGGCACTGTTTGAGATTCTGAGTGGGTTTGGTCCCCATGGTACTATCTGAACATGTTTTCAACATTCAAAAGGGCAGGAGTGTGTGCTTACAGATCAGATTCCACATTTTTTTTTATACTGTTTTCCTTAAAATGTAGTTTTACAACTTTCCCTTGAAACTGAGGTTGATAATGAAACACGTAAAGTTGAGCAGTCAAAGGAAAGTTAATTGTCAAAAAATCCATAGTTTATGTTTGTGATGTAGGTCATACCAAAGGGGTCAAGTTGTGTGCAAACTTTAAATGATGTCTGTGGAATGTCTTTGTTCATGAAGCATTTTTCAGTTTCTTTCATGAAATACATGTATTTTCATTTTCTTGGAATCTGTGTTCATGTTTGCATGGTAATTTCTGCATTGATGCTGAGTTTGCACTTTCATGTGGCATGTCCTGAAACTCCTTTTCTTGCATTGATTATGTAGGTAGATCCATGACTTATTTTACTACTGAGATTTTTTATTTCTTGCAAATATACATGATGTCTGTAGGCTCATGAAAAACTCACCAAAAAATTTTGCAATTTCTTTTGTATAATTAGACATTTGTAGTTTTAGTAAGTCCATTCACATCTCATTTCTTTACACGTTATATGATTTCTTGTGAATGCCTACTTCCTGTGGTGTACTTAGATTCATGTTATGCCCTACTGTAGAATGGTATAATTCCCTCTTGTATGAGTAGACCTTTCCAATTGAAGTAGATAAATTCATGTTTCTCTCCAGATTTCACCTTGTAGTACTACTTTAATACTTGTCATCTTCTGTTGAAGTAGAAGGCATCCTGTATAGTTCACTTTGGGAAGTGATCATAAAACTTGAATTTGAAAATATTAATTGTGAAATTTTTTCATCATGACCCAGTGGTGGCGATTTGTTCCCAATATTGGGGGGGGGGGACATGACCCCATTTTCAAATAGTTTACTGTGTGAAAAATCAAAGTCAATGGGTGATTTCTCAAATATTGGAGGGGCATTTCCCCCCATCACCCCGGGATCGCTGCCTATGTCATTACCTTACTGTAATGATCATGTTGGCCAGTTGATTTACATCTGAGGTTCCTATGTGTACATATTATGTTCATTCAATGTTATGTGGTGTTATCCCTCTGAACTCACAGACGAGGAAACAGACATAGATATCATAGAAGAACAGGATCACAGTCAAACTTGTGAAGAGAGTTTGAAAGAAAAAAGTGAAGAACCTAAAGAAAACATTGAAACTGAAAACATTCCTAATGATGAAAGCAACCATTCCCAAAATGCAAATGTGCCAGAACTTTCAGAGAAAGAACAAAATTTAACATCAAGAGTAGGAAATAATGGCCAAGATAGCACAGAGCAAGAACCTGTTCAGTTGAGCAGGGACGATGAAGTATTGACTGTTGAAGATGTTGAGACTGTTGAGGGAGCATCTGATGTTAATACTGATGAGAACTCAGCTATGGAAGCCATTCATGAAGAAGGTACCCTAGCTATTCACTTACGACTAACTTTTTGCAGGCAGTTCCAGGCTTTGCACATGACTAACCCTGCACATGACAAAGACTGTACCCAGCTTCTCGCAGATGAGTAACGATTCCAAGGCAATATTTTAGTTATGCCAAAATAATTAAAGCTTTCAAAGCAGTCCTCAGTTTTTATTCTACTTGGTATAGGTATTCCCAAATGCCTACACATTCTGTAAGCATATCTCAACTGTATCCAGGTGTCCATTTTGTTTAAGAACAACCACTGAACGTGATCATACATTTTAATGCTTCACATGTTTCATGCCTCTAGTGATCTCAATAAACCCGGTAGTTTTTGCTTTGCATTCAAAATTGTTTCATATTCCAAAAAAAGCATTGTTGAAGATAAGTTTAACTGATGTTTGGTTTCTTTGGTGTGGTTCAATGTTTAGCGATATTGAAATGGTTCTGTTAACTTTTTCAAAACACATTAGTGGAAAAACTGTCATTGCTATAAAAAGGAAAGTCTAAAAGATAAGTACCAAAAGCCATTCCTTCTCAAATATTTTTGTTATAAGTTATGGCCGGGGTGGACACAGAATTAGATCTTGCAGTGATTTTTCTTAGTCAGCATACTGCAGCCTTGAAATATTACAGTATATGAGATGCAGAAGACCTTGAAAAAAGGAGGCTGGCTATGTGGTCACTGTAGGGTCTGCTGGCTGCATCTATGAGGTTTTAAAACCATTTCATGGTCAGCACAAAATTTTGGCCGCTGAACAGAGTAGATTACAGTGTCCATGTCCTCAACGTGACTAGAAATAAAAAAGTAGTGACAAGATTTCAAATTGTCTGTTGAAATTTGAAATTTAAAGTCCATAACTTTTGCAGTGTATAACAGGATAAGCTTGCTGCATCAGACTTAATGCCAACCTGCAAAAATTTCACCTCTTTCAACAAGGTCTGTAAGGCTGAGCTTCGTAAGCTGGTTTTGACTTGTTAATAATCCTTTTAGCCTGGGATAAAGTACAAAATGGGGTCTTCTATGAGGATGTAATGTTTTGAAAGGGGCTTTTGAAAGCGAGCACCATCGCACCATTTATTCCAGTGTAGACCACAGCATATCATACTTAACATCCACCGTGTCAATATTGTAAATATTTGAGTGATACCTGCAAGATAAATAGACTAACATGGCTTCTCATGTGTTACTTGCTTTTAGTGTTTCACTAACACGGCTTCTAGTGTGTTACTAATATTGCTTTTAGTGTGTCATTAGCATGTCTTCTTGTGTGTTACTAACATTGCTTTTAATGTGTTATTAACATGGCTTTAAGTGTGTTTACTAATATTGCTTTTAATGTGGCACTAGCAAGGCTTTAGTGTTTTTGCATTCCTTCAAATTCTTCAGTGCATGCATGTTTTGTGTTGGTTCTTTGTCCTCCCTTTTCTTTTGTGACAACAGTTTATTCATTATTGTCTTCACATCTTTGTTAACTTATATTAGGCTTCCTGCAGTCCTAAAAAAAATCTTGGAAAGTCAGGAAATTCTCCAAATGCACTTTTCAGGATAAAAAATCCTAAAAAAAATTTCAAAACATGGAAAAGCTAATACAGCTAGCAAATAAAAGGGATACATATTATTCCAAAGATCCAAGCAAAAATTTGACTTACTGAACATAGCTGTTTTCAAAATGAAGCTGAACTTCTTGTTACCATACTCATCTTGAAACGAAATGCATTCAGTTTTAACATGAATGCGATATGAATGATATTTCGTTTTTATAATTAATAATTACATGGGAACCTTTACCTCATCTAACACAGTCAACAGGTTTTGTCACTAGTTTTCCAACTAACTTTCATCCTATATTTCAATTTTTCTCTCAAATTGTGGAAGTAATTTTTGAAGTGTTCTAAATATGTTTGTGATATTCAATTTTTGTACCTTTAGGCATGAAAACTTTTTTAGCTTTGAGAAACTGGTACATAGGTGCATTGATCTAGTTGTATATACTTTATGTATTATGTTGTCTCATTGACATAATGGTCATTTACACTGTTTGACAGTAGTATAGCTACAACCTTTCTACTATTTGAACTATGGTTAAATCTGTTATCGTCCCCAAAACTACAACAACTTAACATAAGGAGGGAGCGAGAGAAGGGATTGATGTGTTTCACCTCTCCAAATATGTGATATAATTACAGTAAAACCCCGTTTATCCGAACACATCGGGACCGAAGCTTGTTCGGATAACGAAAAAGTTCGGATAAACGAGGTTCCAATGTTTTTCCTTAAGGACGGTACACTGGGTCCATATAAGACAGTGTGTCAACACATTTCCAAAATAATTCCGAAAAGGCTGAAAATTGCAGACAAAATCCCCCAAAATATTGAGTTACTATTTTTTGTGACCAATGATATGACAAATAAATTTTAAGACGTCTACAACAGAGAGATTTTATTCCAAAAATGTGAGCCTTCGCTCGTCTGAATGATCCATGCTTTCTACACACTAAATGAATGTGTGTGCTCAAGAAAAGCTGTAACGATCTGGAGAGGTATCTAGAGTATAAATTCTGCAAAAATTTCCAAAACTGTTAGAGACACATGTGTAGGAGACTCTCAAACAGCAGTTCGCAATGTCTTTGTAAGGTCTACTTTCATTATTTTTAGGTATGAAGCCCACTACGTTACTAACTTTTCAGATTTATTGAAACTAAGACTAACGCTAGCCTAACGTATTTTTGTATGAGAGGATATTGAGCTTATACTGACTCATGGCTTCTAACAAGAATTTCAAAGCAAATACGTATGATATTTCTTCCAAATTTGACAAAGAGATAACAGATTGTTTTCTATGTCCATATGTCGGCTGTTTTAGCAATCGTGACATCTTTCCATTACTTTTAAAGTCCCGAGAAAAATTAGTGCATTTCTGCAAAAATTTACGTTGAATTTTGCCTTGTAAAGCACTTAAAACTTGGTGTATACTACTGTAATTGTGTTGACTATTATTGTTGTTAAATCTGACGGCTAGTTCGGATAAACGGGGCTTTACTGTACCTTGAATTTTAAAGATTTCATACTTTCTTACTGCTTCACACAAAGTGACCACAAAGTAGGAGAAGTGGGAAATTTTCACATTTGTGGCCTTTAAAGTCATTGACTTCTAGGTACTTGGTCAGGAAAAGTTGCCATATGGTCTTAAAAAGTGGAGTCTTCATTACCATACTTCTAGTCAAGCTGCCACATGTGTCCACAATGTGTAAATGTGTAAACACAGCAGTAAATTCCTTCCTTTCCAGTATGATTTATTAATCTTGCACTTTGGAAAGCACCTGGTTTTTGAAAGTCTTTTAAATTCAACATCTCAAAGTGTGGGAACCCTGTGTATTTCAAGTGTACAGAGGGTTCCCCTCAATTTGAATCCTAGCTTTTGCATAAACCCTTACACAAACTTAAAGACAGATATACCCATCATCCCAGACAGTTCCACTTCTCCCAACTAGGTTACTTTTAGCCCTTCCCACAACTGTCTTTAGCTTCTCCCTATGCAGACACAAACCTGGCTTATTGCTTCAGGTGATACCCAGGTGAGCACACAAGGGCCTATGTGTAATCAGAACACTATGCATGCTGTGTAAGATGAGCTGCTCTGCATCTTTTGAATTTTGTAACTGTGATGTCAGTCAAAGAGCAGTCACCAACTGAGACTTTCGCCTTACCCCATAGTAAAAGTCATGCTTGGCCTGATGATTATCTGTCTTTAAAGGATATACGACAGGAGTGTCCAAGATTTAAACACCTATAATAGGTCAAAGTCAAGAAGTTGAGTATTAACAGTGGTAAAGGTATTGTACAAAAAGTGTGTGACTGAATTTTCATTTCAAGGATGAAGTACATGCTTGTTGGTGGTAGAAGAACTAATGTCACAAGAGTCTTATTTTCGACTGCATACTTTCTTTCAGCTCTCATGAGTAATGTTAATCTAGATGATGAAGACAATGATGATGACCTTCATATAGGAGGAGATGGTGATAGCTCAGACAACTCCCCGTAAGGCATTTCCTTCTTTATCATAGTCGTGACATTTGACAAATAAGTAGCATGATGTGACCGAAAGCATTGCTTCATTTGGAGTTAAAACTTTAGTAATCTTACTCATATGCATGAATTCGTCCATTAGAATATATGAGTATCAGTCTCTTATGGATTTCAATTCAATGAGGAACTAAGTTTCTTTTTATGTTAAGGTTTTAGAAGTAGTCACCTGTGTGATATTTAAAAAAAAAAAATCAGGACTTCGTAGAATGTTACATTTAAAAGAAAAAATCAGGACTTCGTAGAATGTTACCTTTTACATTTGTTTTGTGCAGCGTCTGGTGCCCTCTGTATAACATCCATTGTTGTGTTCATTAACAATTGTGCCATATTGCCTTCAGATCATTTCTAAATTATTTCTTTTAATAAACAGGGATAGTAAGAAGGAGGCTAACAAATCAGTCATATCAGGCCTGACAGTTGGCACCTTTGATGCCGACTCAAGGGTGGGTATCTTAGTGACTCATATGGTTTGTGTGATTCATTTCCTTTATGTGGTGTTGAACTCCATGTGTGGATCAATAAGAACAGTATAGTCAGTGGTGGTATTGTGTTTAAAATTTTCTCATCTCTAAGGAAATGAGCATTTGTCCGTGACTCATTTTTCAGCCTTAGGCAGAGCTAGTCAATCCTTCCTATTCCCTGCTCTTGTATCATTTGTGATAATTTTTATGTAAATATTGCATATATCAGTTAAAGTAAGGAGTTATATTTCAAACTTAAAAATTTCATTCATTGAAAATCTTTCAAGTGGGGTTGGAAACACCTTAACTTATTTATGCATTCACAGAAATGTTATCATAAGTTGGGAAAAGTGCATTTATATCACAAGCTGTTTTGAGATTTAAACTTCAAACTTATTGCATATTTAGTGAAACATTGTATCTTCATTACAGAAAAAAAATAGTCACACAAGATTGTGTATTAAAATTAACTGTACTGGCCATCATATTTCTTCCCCTTCCCCTCCCCCAGGCTTTCCGATATTTGAGAGTAAAACTCAGAACCACTTTGTTTAGAGAGGGACAGGTTTTTTCTTCGTTGTAATGTTTCGTACAGATAAGAACAAAACATATTAACAAAGGTGCTTTCAAAATCAACAAAAGAGGTCTGTATTAAAGTTAATGACCATTTATTTTGAATGTTTGCTTATCTTCCATACAGCTGTTACGGACATGTTCTTTACCAGACCTTAGCAAACTCTTTCGCACCACGTTGGCTTTCAATCCATTTTTTGAAGTAGAGCAGCAAGTTCTGGCTGCAGCAGCTCAGACACTGAGTGCAATGAACCCTAAGGAGGATGAAGATGACCTGAATAATCTCATAGATGGAGATGATCAGGATGAGGAGGAGGAGGAGGAGGATGATAGTGGGTATGTCATGATTTTAATAACATTTCTCCACTCTTTGGAGGAAAGGTGAATTTGGAATGTAGTTTCAAGTTCAGTTTCATTTAGAGGGTCATTGTGATGTATAGATTCAATACAGTGGTTTTACCTTTCCATATTTTTATCTCCCCTTCTAGTGAACAAGAATTAGATGATGCTGATGAAGATGCAGACGATGAAGAAGAGGCCTATCAGAGTATGGTAGAATCTATGAAACACCTCCTAGAAGCTGTAGGTATGGGACTCGAATGAATATTCATAAATGTGTGGCCCATCCCACCAAATCCTTACGTTTTGTATTGCAAGGTGTCCCATTTGTGTCTCGAGACACGCACATAATGCCTGATATGTCTCCAGGTAGGTTAGGGTTAGAGACATGAAGTAAGGTTAGGGTTAGAAAATCTCTGGACTTATTACCATGCATGACATCATGTTGCAGATTGGGTGCCCACCCCAAAAGTCTTTGCCAAATATAAAAGTTACTTTCTAAAAAAAAGAATAGATAAGAGAGACATTAATGAATATTCAATGGCTGTCACAAAATATGGAAGTAGTGAATACTTTCAATAATATCCCCCAATTTTTGTACCTAGTAGGCAACAGTCATCAGTGAATATGCATAAGCCTCAGAAAAGCTGTAGAAGTGATTGCTTCTGACAGATAGCATTCTCATTTTCCAACAAGTACACTAGGCAAAAGACATCTGTGAATTTTTATAAGCTGTCACAGGGCTCAAAATAAGCATGAAAAAGAGCACAGCCAAAATGAGCAAATTGGCTGTCGGTCTATGTTATTCCATAGGACATTGACTGAGGGACACCACGGCCATCAGTAAGGGCCTTACAGCCATGGCTGTCAGTGCTGCTGGTTATTTTGAGCCCTGCCATCACAGCAGTTATAGTGGTGCTTACTTCCCAAGTTAATAGCCTCCTAAGTTTCAGTGCAAGCATAAAGAGATATCACTGAATATCCATGTATTTGCTCTGTTTTGATGTTTTATTCATATAACAGATTCAGAAGGTAAAGAAAATGCTGAGGGAGGAGATGAGTCTCCCTCATCACCTTGTTCTCCAAGGGATGATTCCTCTCCAACAGGGGATGATGAAGAAAACCTTGAAGACACAGAGGCATCAACAGAAGCTAAACCCATCAATGAAGACTGGGATTCAGGTAGGTGGAAGCTCAGAAAACGTCTTAACGGAACGGAAGCTGGCTGTAATAGAAAACAAATTGGAGATTAGAATACATTGCTATATTGTGTGCAATTCTTTTTTAGTCGTAGGTTAACCTCTACAATTGACCATCATGTGTCTTCTGTCCAAGCAGCTCTTTGTTTGCATTAGTCATGCAATGTGGTACTACTAGAGAAGCAAACTCTGGGCATCATATGTATTCCAAATGGTCACCTTAGCATTACAGTTGCAGAGTGTTTCACCTTTGAAATCAATAAATGGCACAGTGGTCAAGCATGGGTTGGTGCGCTTTTCGTGGAATTGATATGTAGATATTGGATAATGGTCAAAAGTTGATATAATTACTACATACTACGAGTAAGATTTTTCTGTGCATGCTTCTTGATGTATCGATGTATTGTTATTTTCAGCAGTCAAAAATTGATCTGCAGATACTTTGCAATGGCCTAAAATTGATACAAGGTGTTGCATTACAATTTAAAATTGATTTAGTTACTTGGTAACTGTCCGAAATTGATGTTATTTTGTAATGGTCAAGAATGGTTTGGTTGATACGTACTGATATGTTACAAAACTCAAAACAGTATACCATCAGTGTTGGTGAAAGACCTCAAAAATGCTTTATCATCTTTCTATGTGTGGTTAGTTTCTTGAAAAAGTGCCTACCTGTAGTTCAGTTCAGTCCTACCTGTTGAACACTTCAGTTCTAGTAATCTAGAGTGCCAAAAAATTTTCATTTTTTCATACAGGGGCTCTTTTCATATGTCTTGAGTAAAGTAGCCCCCATTTCAAAGATTATGGGGGCTGTTGTAGGATCCTGTGTTTGTAAGCAATTTGATTGGGTGGCAGGGGATATTTTTCCCCTCCTAAACATCCTTCGAGGGGCAATTTTGGCTGCTGCAGGGGGTGAAATGTGTTGCCTGGTTGTATTCTGTACACTGGTCTACCCCAATTTGCAAAGGTTGTAAGGGAGTGACTCAATGGGCTACTTGTCTGAGATCCCCACAGTGAATTATAACTATATTTGACTGTGAAGGTGTAATGCTGCAACATTTGTTACCTGGAATTGTTTCAGGAGAAGGAAGCTATGATGACGATGGTGATGAAGATGATCTGAATCGGATGAGACAGGCAGAGGCAAGCAGTGAGGATTCAGAGAGTGTCTTCTTTAGGTTAGAGGAATCAAGGATGGAGCTGGAACATGAACTAGGCTGTGATAATTTCTTGAAAGCTTACAGGGCTGTTCAGGTAGGGTTAGAGAAATTTTCTCCTGGATTGGAAGGTAGTTGTTGACATTTAAAAGATATGTATATGGAAATGGGAGGGAAGGGGGGGGGGGAGGGGTGTGGAAGGAGAAGAGGAAAGGGGTGTAGGCATGTTTGCATAAAATGCGTTGTATTAGATTTCATTGTTGGTAAAAGTTAGGTTCCAAACTTCCTCATTATACAATGGAATCATCTTATTGTGTCAATATCCAATCAAAAACTTTCACATAGTATATATTGTTAGCCACAATACAACTTCATTTTTGAAAGTAATCATGTGATTAATTTACATAAGAATGCAATATGAGTCACCATATGATTATTTCATTTTATGGAAGGTTCCAAAATTGATTTAAAGATTTAATCATTTAAAAACTAGAAAAGCTTTGTTTTACTTCTTGACAGGCCATCCATGAGGATGAAGATGAAAATATTGAGGAAGGTACCCGAATTGTCAGTGACATACTCGGTAAGAGTAAGCAGCATCTCTATACCAAGATTCTACAGTTGGTGATGGCTGATGGAGCTTACACAGAAGGTGTGTGAAGCAGCAGAATTCTGTTACCATGGAAACTATAACACTACTTATCATTATTATATATATGAATATAGTACCATAGCTTAGTGACACATTTATGAGACATTGCAGTAATTTTGGTAGTGAATTGAGCAAAAGTAGATGTTTTTTGTTTGTTTGTTTTTTTTTATTTTTTTTATTTTCTTACATGTCGTCTTTTCATTGTCTTCTTGATATCTCTGGTACAAAGGTTGAAAAATCTGTCCTGAGAAAATGATAAATATCAAAAGTGGATAAACCACAAGATTCTGTAGAGATCTTCCTCTTTAAACCTTTTCCTGTCATTTCACTATAAGCAGAAAACTGGAAGGAAGTTTTTAATAAGACAATTTGTGATGATCAAAATGTCGTGATAGGTATTATCTTTGGTGAGGAAGCCAGTAATGCCCTTTATAAAGGACTTCAGTGCATTTAAAGTGCAGAAAGTTGTCATCCTCTTAAAATGTTGTGACTTTTAGTCATAGAGTGATACACAAATCAAAATTAGGTTGCCAAGTGTAATGTTCAAGAGAAAAGCTTGTCACAGAAAGAAATTCAATACTTTGTGGCTTATGAATAATTTGTTGGCCCAAATGTTCAATACTCAAATGATGCATCCACATTCATTACTCCTGTTTTGTGTAATATTATTGGGAAGGAAAGTCAAAGCAAGAGTTTGTTGGTGAGGGAGAATGGTGAAATAATGCGAGAAGATATTCGGTCAGTGCTGCCGTGTTGATTCAATCTGTGTTCCTTTAAGTTGGTAGAATTGTCTACATGTCTCATCCTTTCTTTCTCTTTCTTTCTCTTTCTTTCTCTTCAGATAATGAATAGTTGTACTTACCATGCCTTTCACAGAGAATCACAAGGTCTCCCGTTTGTATATTTATGATACTCTATACAAGTTTAAGTTGTGTAAGTAGGAAACAAAAAAATTTGTAATATTTGTGCTGTAAATATCAATGGAAATTGTTTGTTATATCCGGAATGCTTTATTAACTTTCCAATTAAAGAAGCAAAAATGTTTTTAGTATCATAGTATTCTTAAAGTGATATTAGCTTTCTATGCATAGACATTCAGTGTGCACTGTTAACGTGGTTACGTACTTCAAACCAGCCTATCCGTCCAAGAAACTAATATTTGTTGTGGTATGTTTAAACATATTTATTCACAGTTTCCTTGATGTAGCAGGCTGTTGAATGTAAGGATCTTTCAACAGGAGTATTCTTATTTTAAGAATGTATTCAGAAGTGAAAGCTTTTATGGTAAAGTGTATTTAATTAAAAATGCAATTAATGTAGAAAACGAAAAGCCAAATTTAAGTATATCATGTCACACTCATAATCATGCTTGCTTGCCGGGGAAAATTTCTTTGTAAAATGGAATTTACAATCATCTGAAAGATGAAATGTTGAGCAAAAGTATTTCATCACCTGTTCCCACATACTCCTTAAAACTTGGACAGAACTGAAGTAGTTCACATTTTGATGGGTGAGGTAGTATTTGAAGGAGAAACACACCTGAATTTCGTGCAAAATTCCTGTGATTAAACTCCAGCCTACAGCAGCTTGAAAGGGAAGAGTATTATCATGTCCTTTTTCCTTTCGTATTGTTTGCTTCCATTGGGGACTGCAATTTTTGAATTGCTAACTTGAAGCAAGTCTGCTGTTATTGTCAGACAGTTCATTGCTATTCAACATCGGTATCTACCTTTATCCCCATGTTCATCCAGTGTCAGTAAACTTAACTTAAAATACTGATACTCTCCAGCCAGTGTGATTATACCTACATTCATAAAAAAGTAATGCTGTTGTCTTATGTTTTACTGTTAAGTCCTGTTGTTTTTTTGTGGATATAAAACACTCCATAGTACTGGACGTTAGCTAATGATTTAGGGTAAAGTAGGTTTATGTGTTAAACATCGGTTTGGGAATAATATCAGCCAATATTGAGAATGGAATATTGTGTATTGGTAGTAATGGTTGATGCAGTAAACTGATATTGGTACAATGCTTGTTATGGTATTGTAGAACTGCCTAAAGTGAAGTAATTTCTTGAAAATTTGTTGATATTTTAGGACAAATTTTTGATATTTTAGGATGTTAATAAAAAAAAAAAGATTAGACAATCTGTTAATTTTTATTTTTCTCTTGAAAAAACTCACCAAAAAAGCAAGAGCAATGCATTGTAATTTTGCCCTATTTCTACTCCATTAGGACTTGTGGACTTGTTTTAAGTCTTTTTTGCCCTTTTGGATTTTAGACAAAAATTCCACCACCATGAGGAAACTTTGTTTCTGTATTATTTAGCTGTTGCTACATGGTTTTTTTTTTGTTCAATTCTCTGATTTTTGCTGTTCTTTGCTGTTTAAATTTATGATCAATTGGACAGTGTTCCCATAGAGTAGGGATAAAGAGAAAAACAAGCCAAACATCTGGAAAGTTTCCTTTGTTTTTTGGGGGTGTTGAAAGTCCTTGAATTTCAGGTTTGTGTGGAAAGCTTTCCGTACGATAAGGAAAACTGAAACCATAACATACTGTACTTTGGACCATGTCACTACATGTATCTACAGTATGTCAATGTTCAAAACTGCAAAAACAGAAAGCACATAAATAACATATGCATGCAGGAATTACTGAACTCTCATACTGTTTGTTCTAAGTGAGTGTTTCAGTAGTAACTGCACTTTCAGTACATATCTGAGATCATCAGAGATCCAGACACTAAAATTTTCCTGGAAGGAGCTTCCTCTGTTCACAACTTTTCCCACCCATGGAATAAGGTTTCTAAGTCGTGTTACTACTTTGAAGGAAAATTTAAAAACCTATGAAGACTCTTAGTGACTGTGATGCTTTGAGTTTTTAGCCTCCATTTAAGTAAGAGGAAAAGTGTTTATACTTAAACTTACTGTTACCCTCTATTACAGCATGTAAAAAAATTCTGCTTTACTCAGAGATGTTTGTTTCTTTGAGGGATTTTGACATAGAGCAAAGATGATAGTTTTAGTCAAGATCACAGCAATGCCTCTATGTCTATCCATTTTGATATAGTACTGGAAAAAAGAATGGAGAGATGTGTGCCTCAACTTTTACTCTGTAATCCATGCATGCAGTATTATAGAAACACACTTCAAATTTAGGAATATGAGTTTTTCTGGGCAAGCTTGCCTTTGTGGTAACCAACTCTGCCTTGTGATTTCACAGCAATAAAAGCACATATCTTTTGAAACTTACTCTTGTTAAAAAGAGATATGTTTGTTTCACCCAAGGAACAGTGAGAGAATTTTTGACTGGGATGTGTAGACCATATCACATTCAAAGTGGGCAATCCTTAGCTTTAAGAAATTTTTAAGTTTTGTGTGTTAACTAACTGTTCATTGTTAACCAGATAGTACCTTTTGTGTGTTAACTAACTTTCATGGTTAACCATACCATCACTGTATATTGCACCTTGATAATTTATTTTAAGAGATATTTAGCATTAACAAAACTTAGCTTTGGGTCGATTTCAGAGAAAGTGTGAAAGCTGATAACTGTGAAGCAAAGACATGTACCCAGAATTCATAGTATCTAAAGGAATACTTAAAATATAAGAATATCAGTGAAGAAGTTAAGCTGTTAAGACTTAGGTTGGTAGTTTGTGTGTAATTGGCTACACATTCCATGAGTCATTTGCCAAAGTCAGATAGAGTGCAAATGGTTCGGTTGTATTTATGTGCAATTATTGCACAATACAGTATGATATCACTCTAACAATAATACACTAACATTGCATATTACATAGGTATGTTGTACTGCATTATTCCTTTGCAAATTTTGTTATGTTGCCAGTGTCACACATACAAGAAATTAACACTTACACCTCCCAGCTGCATGTGATGTGTACACATTTTCTAGTAGCAAGGTTTCATTTTGATGTGACTTCACCATGTTTCTGATGGTGTGTTTTCCACATACATGCTGAGAATCACAGCTCAGTCATGTGGCATAGATGCACTTAAAGCACACATTTTTAGCAAGTTCCTAGATTCAGTGAATACTTGTGCTAAATGATTAAGAGGATGACAGGATGCAGTTAGAGACTGTAGGATGGCAGAAGAAACCAAACATTTGGCTAGTCTCGATTCTAGTTGATTTTAGAAGCATCTAATGGTTGAGAATGTAAGAGATGGCAATGTGTGATCCTGGAAAGATGCTGCTAGGTCCTGGTTTATAATCAGAATCAAGCAAACAATGACATATAAAATTACAATTGCCTTCAAAATGAGTTGCCCCCATTGTTAAGAAGTGCCTATTTCTTTCAATACATGACTAGTATGTACAGTTGTATGATTGTTGGGTGGTGGTTACAGGTGGAGTTGTGGGAATTTTACTATGTAGACCAAAAAGGTGGTAGTTTTCAAGATTCAATGTAGGCCAAAGAAAGCAGGACTAATTCTTCAGTAAATGTTGATAGTTGTCTGTGTGAAACAAATCTCTTAATAATTTGACAGTCAAGTGAGCTGTGAAACTGAAATGAATGATGTAACTTTAATCTCTGACCTTTTGTTGGTTTGTAGGTATGAAATTTATTGTAGCCTTGAATTGAACCGCAGTTTGTGCTAATATGGGATTACATGTGGACTTGTATGATCATGTGATCACATGTGAACTTGTGTGGTCATATGAACATGATTTTCAATAAAAATGTAAGAAAGTCATCAATATGAATATTGTGTTTCTTGCATTATTATTATCCAAACTGCTCTCCCAGAAACTTTCGATTCTTGTGTCGTTTTAGCCTTGATATAACAGTCCGAGAATAGGACTTGGGTGACACAATAGATAAACCTTAGCACCTCTCTGTGTGACTGAAAATGTTCTCCTTATTTCAGTTCAGAGGTTGTCATATGACCAAAAGGGCAAACACAGTCAACCCAACTTGAATACTGCCCCCCCCCCCCCCTCTATCATGTCTCTTTTCAGTCCTTTTAGTTTTGGTTTTCTGGAAAGGAAACCTTACTGAGTTACTTGGTGTTTACTTTTGCACAACATTGTTCGGGTCATGCATTTGGATGTTGCTCATTACTACGGTTAATGCGCTTCCTTTCTGTTGAGAAGTGTTTTAACTTCTATGATACTTTTACATGTTAGTACTAAAAGTAAAAGACAAAGCTTCCAAATGATGAGATGCTTTACTAGTGTTGGTTCCATCAAGCACTTCGCTTACCCACTTACCGGCTGCGTCACTACGTGTCGCAAGCTAATAATTTTCCGTAATCTTTGCACTGTCACTGTCAAAAGCCATTACTATTCACTGTCAAAGCTTTACTATTTTATTGTAGTGCTTTGGTTATAGCAACAGACATAAGTATATGCTCTTTTAAAGTCTGTACCAATAGTGATAAGAGTAGTTAGGAATACCAAGAGAATTCAATCAAAATTGTACTGAAAATTTCGTTAGAAAATTAACTAGGCTACTACAGTAAAGTACAGACTCAGCATGTATTTTGTGCTTGATGGTATTAATTACATTTGATGTACGTGAAATAAACTTGCATATTCATGAGGTCACACATCCGGTCGCAACATTCCACGATACACTACTGATCAAGGCTGTTCTATCCCCCACAGCAGCTAGTTCTACATTTGTAAATCCAATGTCAGATTCAGGGGTGGATCTTGGATTTTTCGTTAGGGGGAGGGGGGCGCGCTGACGGTCGATCATCTGCCCGAACGAATATCTAAGCGGAGCGCCAACATCAGTTGGCGCGGAGCGCACAGAAAATTTTGAAAAATCGCGACCCCTCAGACAGCCGGAAATGGCATTTCCCAGGCTTGTAAGTAGAACCTAAGCAGTCGTTACTTTGAGCTTTTGTTTGCCAAAAAAATGTTCCCTTCAATTAAAAGTGAGAAAATTGCAAAAACTTGCTTCATGAACTAAACCAAAATTTACTTGATCTTGATTTAAGCTAAGATCACTCTTTAAGCACTTTTGATGAAATATCTTACCAAAAATATGTCGTAATGTTATAGATCCGGAAAAAGTGGTCTAAAGATAAGGGGGATCCTCACACAAGGTACAGAGAGGAGAATATTTCCTTTTTAATTTTGAATAAAAATTCGTTACAACCTATAATTCTATGAACGTAAAAAAAACCTGAAAGAATGGAATTTTGGGGTCTCCAACAGCTTCAAAGACGATGGTGAAAATATCTGACCAAGAATACGATGCACTGCTGTAAGTTTCATATTTGAGATCGCAGTAGCTTTTAAAGTCTTTTGCTTGATGAAATATACCACTTTATTGTCATGTGCATGTGAGATAAACATTGTTAAACGCTTTGCAGAGTGTTTCCACATTTTTCCGAAACGTGCTCTCGCATCTCCTGAAATCCGCGTTTGACCATTTCGAGAAATAGGTGTAACGCCCTCGTTAATCTACTCAGTTCTCCTCCATCCTATGTGTACAGCTAATTCGAGTAGTTTATATCACTTTTTACATGATCTTTACTATGTCTTGAGTTTATACAGAGAATTTCCAGAAATTTTGTCACTATTCTATATTTCCCGAAATTGACCAATTTTCCCGAATTCCTCGTAATTACCTTGAAATCAATGGGATTGCAACTGATAGCATAATTTACATTTACATACAGTTTGAACTTCCATTATCGATGGTGCGTAGCCTATGGACATTTTCACGGTTCTTTTGTTTTTCCATGACGAGTGTATGATAACTTTAACGAGGATTTCCTTTGATTAAAAACTCCACATCTGATGAACCCAAATAGCAGATGGATTGTAAGAAAAAGTTTAGTGTTCTACATAAAGCGTGGTCCGAAATAGGGTTGAGACCTTCGATATCACTCTATTGACGTTTTATCGGAAAACTTGAAACTGTGTGCTCTAAATTGCTATTAGTTTGTAACAATTATAATTACATAGTCTGAAAATCATAAGATAATACAACATTATGTAGAAACAAGTAGGCTTAATGATCTGTTTAGTGAAAGTAAAAAAAAAGCTTTGGAAAATTTTAGGGGGGGCGCGCGCCGGCTGCGCCCCCGCCTAAATCCGCCACTGAGATTTAAACCCACTTTTAAAGGTAGAGGAAACCCATTTACTTTGAGAAGTTTTGTTCGTCAAAGGTGGCTTAGATACAAAATGAGGCAAAAATTTAAACTTACCATGTACTGAAAAGTTCTCATACTTTAGTGAATTGTTCTTATTTTTGTTGGTTGTAAGGGAAAGGTGTGTCTTAGTGAAAGGGAAATCGAGAAATTTGTTTTTGCAAGGTGGCATAGATGCTAAATGGTGCAGTCGGTAGTTTGGTGAAGCTTTGAACTGTTTAAATGTTAAGGAATTACTTTGATTTAGCGATATTTTGGCTTTGTCATGACACTTTTACTATCCTGGACCAGCATTGGGCCTCCTGAAAGCTCTGGCCGGTGGAATTACAAAATGAAGACGAGATTTTTGGTGGTATAAATGGAAAAAGAGTCCGTTCTCGCAAAAACTTAAGTAATTTGCCAAGGCTCTATGAAAAGTTTTACAGCTTGGGACCTATTTGTGATAGTGATGTTTGTTTACTGCTAAAAAAAGGGAGGGCAGATCAATGAGCGCCTCCTGGCTCCGCCCCTGTCATGGTAGGCCCGTGGACATCCCAAGCTTTGCACCACACTTTTTTCTTTAACACACTGAAAGACATTTAAGACGAGTTTTGTAACAGTGAGTTGACAAAATGATGTTTCTGTACATAGCCCTATGCATATGACGTCACAGAACAGAAAGTGTGCCTCCAGTAGATGCAAGCGTGTATCATTGCAACTAGATACACCAACAAATGCAGACAGCTGATTAGTGCACCGGTCGGATACGCATGTAGTCTTCTACACGCGCGTACGAAGTCTACTTCGTGCGTTGCACACTGATCTATAGACCTTACAGAGAAATCCTAAGCTTTAGCTGGAAGGAGCGTGTCAATGCAAAGACGCGCGTTAAACCGTGCGCTGCTGGAGGGTCACGTGCCGCGGGAATGTAGTTGTATGGGAGCTGTAATATTTTTATTCACCCAGATTCTGCGTATGCGTACGGAGCGTTGTTTTTTCTTGGCGTACGTGGGAACATTGTGGATGCTATTGCAAATGAATGCTGGTCAAGCCTGACGGCAGAACTAGAGTCAAGTAGTTTGGGATTTTACAAAAGCGTTCTCTCTGCTAAATTCCGACTTTACTTACCTGAAGCATATAAAGAAGTACGTGGCCCAAACAGTTTGTTCACAAAACTGCAGAGACGATACAGCAAAATTTGTTTTTGTTAATGTACATAAAATGGTGAGGATGAAGGTCAAAAGGGGAGGTTTATCAATCACTAGGACCTACTAACGAGGTTGCTTACGGTAGGCCGGGTCCCCTTCCGGCGCACAAAATGGTCTATGACTGGGCATTAATTTCCTTCATTTGGACAAACTTAAATAGGCCTATAAAGAACTTTTGTAACCGTCATTGGGACACATGATAAAATCAGGACTCAGCTTTTTAATATTGTGTTACGGTTTGAGGGCATGTTCTGCATCTTACAATAAAGATGAAAGCTGTTTGCCTATTCAAAGCAGTGGCGTATAGCTACGGGGAGGGGGGGGGGAGGGAGCTTGGGGCGCCCCTATGAAACTGGATGGAAAATTATTTTTCCAAAATAAACTAAATGAACTGGTTAGTAGGTGTGGAAAGGTTTCTGAATTTACAAGAAGGATATTTTTCTGTTTGAGGAAGTTTCTCGAGTGCCCCCGCCTTGATAGGTATTTCCCTGGTAAAGTGAAAAACATTCTTTGCCGGTTTTTATATTAGATTTGATAATGCAAATGAGTCTGACTGAGTGACCATTTCCTCTAATTATGCAAGTTCTCAACCCCATGGCTTTGTTTACATTCAGAAGCCGAAACTGTTGGCCATGTTCAGTTATAACGCTAATGACTTTAAGTAATTTGTTTGACATTTTCTTATGACTGAGTTTATACACCAACACCCCCGGAAAAAAATCTGCATAGGCTAATGCTTACCCCTCGAAAAAGGCCTAACTACACAACTACACCAATGTACCGACAGCCTTTGATTTGCTTAACAGAATTTTTCTTATTACAGTTCAGGACCGTATCCAGGGTGCATTATAACTTAAAACGGCCATAAATTAACTCTTGAAGTATCGTAATATAAGCATCGCGAGACAATTCGCCGCTAGTTTAATTAACTTGAATGTTGACTTTGTGGTCGCCCTGGCAGTACGCAGTCTCCCCGCTGAGCGTGGGTTAGTTTCCATGAACGCTCACTAATACCGTATTTCGGAATCACCTACAGCGCAGGCGTAGTGACCTTTGAAATAAGGTCAAGTGAGGGGGTTTTTATTGTTTCAGCAGTGTTTTATATTTCAACCTTCATGGAAATCTCCTTTTCATAAAAAGAACCTTAGTGCATTCCAGAAGCTTTAAAAATGGTTTCAAAGGTTAAAAGAAATTTCAGAAATGAAAAGTCTTTCTGAAAACGTGCAAAAATTGAAATATTTTCTAAAATGAATCGAACTTAGTGTCTATTTCAGGACATTTTCTTTAAATACATGGAATTGTAAGCAGACATATGTGGAATGTCTTCTGCATAGCTACCGAAGCGTACGTACTCTTTCTCGCACGTACCTCTAGTGCACGGCATGTACGTACGTATATCTGTTATATAAGCGTACTGTACTAGTATACGGCAGTTATTAACTATGCAGCCTACATGCACACATATCATGCAGACTGAGTAGCCGGTGTGGGTCGGGTGACGCTAGAGAACTTCATCAAGTATAGCTTACAAGGTTAGTGAAGGGAAATCGTAGATTATTTTCTTTACCATTATTTTCGAGTGATCATTATCACACTCATTTCTTCTATTCTAAACTGGTAGGCCTAACGGTAGCGTTTCGAGTTCGGGCATTTTCAGTGTGGCAAACACTAACGTTAACGTTGGACTAACTTAACGTTAGAGCGAAGCTAGTTTAAGTCCCCGTTTTCTCGACTCGCCATTATCAAATTAAATGTGTAGATACATCATCATCTTTCATAAATCTCAAAAGCCTAGATTTTGTGAGCCTAACTCATGACAACCTTCCCTAAACTGCGTCGATAGCGTGATCAATCTGAGTACTGCTTTGAGGCTTATGAGTCGAGTAGCAGCTAGCTACCTGTCTCTGCACAATAACGCTTTGTACGTGCACAATCATACAATTATGTGTACAGTATATATACACTATGCGTATCTCGTACCTACATGTACGTACGTACATGTAATTTTTGAATGTTTACATCCCGCCATCAGCCGAGTGTCTGCGTAGCGGCTCTCATTGGCTGTGTATATGTTCTAGCTACACAGTGACGGTGGCAAAAAGTTCGTCCGTTCCCTGCAGGTTCCCCTCATTTGACCTTTGACCTTCGCTACTTGCGTTCATTCCGAAATACCGTATTGAAAACAACGCGTTACTCACTCAGGAGAATATATACAGTCGGTTACGCAAGTCGCTCTGTGGGTGTAAAAGACTAGTAATTGAACCATACAATTACATTCCCGCGGCACGTGACCCTCCAGTGCGCTGCATTTTGTTACGGTGGGACGCGCCTTCCAGCTAAAGCTTAGGATTTCTCTGAAATAGACATGCATGTGAAGTCACAGAACAGAAAGTGCGCCCTTTAATGGAGGACTGCAGCAGGACTCTAAAGATATCACTGATAGTCTTGGTAACTTGATATCACAAGGAAGAAACCCTATGCGTATTTCACCCTTGGCATGTTCGCACCCACACTGAGTAGAATTACAGTATCTCTTTATTTTTTGAGAAGTTCAAAGACCAAAACATGTAAACCTTGTAAACATGATTTGTCAAGTATGAATCATGTTTGGATTTTACACCTGACATGTTATGCCCAAATTAGCAAGAAGCTAATTTATGATAAGTTTGACATGATAGGAATCTAATTGATGAATGCCCATGGACTTTTTTAGCTTTCTATATGCCTACCTTACTTTCAACACATTAACTTTACTATGATATTGTATCAATGGGGAACCAATGTATATCCAAGATGCAAGCAATCACTAAGCCTTTGGCTTTCTGATTATGTAACTCCGGTGGGATCTCATCATGTGAAAATGTGAAACTGCTATCAGTAAACTACAACCTGAAAAAAATGAACATTTAAACTATACCCCTATCCCCTCCTGAAGCTAGGAGTCTTTTACACATCAAGCATGAAGTTTTGTTCTAGATTGTGGAAAGCATGTTTTTCGTAGCTTGAGCTAGACTGAAAGCAAACTACAGTGCATGAGATGTTCGCCGAAAGGCAGAGCAGGGATGAGAAGGATAGGGGAGGTTGCGATACCTTCTTATAAAATGCGTTTTCTAAAAGTGATACAATACATTAAGGACGAATTGCAGGTGTTTTGAGACAAAAGGTTTTAATTTATTGTAACATTTACCTTCTCCAAATGTGACAATTTTAATTGAAAATTATGTCCACGTGGGGTAGAAGAAATCCTTGCAACTGTTCCTTAAATGTAACTAATGTCTGCATGAAATGAAAGTGACGACCGAAGGCTTAAAAGTTCTTTTCATCTCCTGTTATTAGAATTTACTTAGAATTTTATTAGAATTTACGTTTCTCGAAACATTGAATTATAATACATGTATACATTGAGCAAACTCTTCGTCAACCATCATATGCATACGTCTTCTTTCATTAAGCTTCTTTAGAAGCACAACTTATAAAAATAACTGTACCATTAAAGAACAAAGCAACAGGAACAAAGCAAAAGAAAATGTTTTGTCAGTGGTAAAAAAGAAATACACAAAGCATGCAAAGCAAAGCATACAAAAAAAAAAAAACGATTTCAATTAGTAGTCTTGTTCTGTATTCCTTAGTATTTCACTGTTTTGCTACACTTGTACAGGCATATTTGATAGTGTAGTCATAACACTTTTACTTTAGGTCAAATTGAATTGCTTCTCACAGAACAACTGATTGAAGATGCATCTGTAAACAACAAGCAGAATTCACAAAAATGAAAATCTAATCTCGCCAAAAGGTTTGGATAAGTGCCAAAAGCTGTCCAAAGTTGCAAGATCTGTCAAAAGGAAAGACATGTCTTTGAATAACCAATTTTTCTACTTGAATGAATTGATTCCTGCCGATGAAAAATCAGAAGTTAAAAGACTGCCTGAGAGAAACATCGATATCATAGATCGAAATATGCATTGCTTAGTCAGTCTTTTTATTTGCTAACAGTTTCAAGGACCTTTCTGTTACATTTTTGGTTCAATAATTATCATCAATTGCTACCCTAGAATGCTCCATTGTCTGAAGTAAATGTGGCGTCATTTTCCCTCATTACTATTTGGGCAGCTCCTTAATTACTAATGGTAGATATATTGAGGTACAACAGGTCCGTCCTTGGGTTTGTAAAAGGATTTCAGATACACAGGGCACTTAAGCAAGCCTCTTTTGAGGTACGGAAGCACTCTTTCCGAGATCTGAATTTATTCAACATTTCGTATGCTCTGACGAAAACTAAAACTTAATAGTTCAGCACTGTTTTTAAATGAAGACATTTTTGGCATTACCAGGGCAAAGTAAAAGGATAACCTTTTCCTGAAAAACCGGCAAAACATTTAAACTGAATTTTTCTTTGAGGTCGATGCGATAATGACCTGAGTTGGAACAGGTGCGTAGAGTCTTTCATTTCTGGTGTAAGAGATACCTTCGGTGGTGAGGTACTCTTTGATCATCTTCAAAAGCTGTGATGGTCCGTTATCTCCACAACGAACCACGTGAAGAAAGAAATCAAGAAGAAGTTTCCCATCTCGGGAATCACTGTCGAAACAAAAAGTAAGGTCGCATTCAGCTGGTATAACACTTGTCTCAAAGTTGATGCCAAGAGTTTTCAAAGTATCCTCGATCTTGCTTCCGAGATTACGAGACCGGAAAGGATTTGAGGTAGGGAAACCTTTTTCAAGCCCGCTGAAAATTGAATTCACTGTTAAAAAAAAATGCATCTGTGTATTCGTAGTTTTTTTTATTTATGCTTATTGCTTATTATTTGTTGCCAAATAAAATACAACAACAGTAGTCAGCGGGACACTCCTTTTCAGGATCAGTTATATAGAGCCCTACACCTTTTGAAATGATAATGCAGTCACCCCATTTGAACAAGCATGTATACCCTATTCCGACTAAAGCACGATGCTTTTTGGTATGGTATTACTTCTGGCACTATTGGCACTATATTGCGGAGTTCTTGGAAGATACTTCCTTGGTCTTCATGCATTTGTATGCTTATTATTTATATTTTTAAACATTGGCAGTATAACTTGAAAGATGGTTTAACTAATATTCAAAGAAATGTTATACCAGAAAGATTGAATTAATTAATAAAGGGAGAGAGAAAAATGATTAATCAATCAATCGTCCAACGGATGAACGAGGGAATAAACGAGCGAGCCAACCAGCCAAGCCAACAAAATCAACTTGATCAAACCAAACAACCAACAGAGCACAAACCATACTAACCTGCACCTTGCATAATTAGCATCTTGCCTTCAGTCCATCCAAGTATTGTTTTCAGGTAGAAATCCAGATCCTTATTTTCAATATAGTATAAACTATGTAGGGCACTGACAAAATGGAACCTCTTTAAACCGTCGATGTTGGTCTTGCAAAATTCTTGAATCGACTCCTGTTGCCAGTGAAACGTCACACCATTTAGGGCCCTCTTTTGCTCCTCAACAAGCTTTTTGTAGCTTGTAATTTCTTCGGCTGATGGCTCCACCACGGTGCACTCAATTAGACGAAACTTCTTCAGTAGCTGCATCAACATTGTGACTTCAGCTTTTCCTTTACATAAAAGGGAAAACGTTTCATGTACAATCCAAAACTAATGTACCAAATGATTTGAAATACTCAACTAGACACAGGCAATGAGTAATGCTATCACATTTTTAAATCATTTCGACGAGCATTATTCTTTTTGATAGGAGTTTTGTTCGGTAGCCAAGTCTGAAAGGGGACCTGTGGTCCCGATCGTTGACAATGACGTTCGAATAAGAGCCGAATAGTGTAAAGGGGTGGCATAACTGGTATTTGAAGGGTTGACATGGGGGTGCACAACTGTACCACCAGTCTTCTGACCCATCTTTGATTCTCACCGAAACGAAAAATAAATGGAGCATGGATAATTATGTGGTCTGTCTTACGTCAATGCTTTATCGAAGCGTTCAACAGTGTTTATCAAAATCTTTTTAACAACAAACAGCGACATGTTTACCCTCTTTCATGTTACGTGAACAGGTGATTTCAAAAACTGGGAGAACTTTGTTAAGGTGTAACGTTTTAAATAGGATTAATTCGTAAGAGTGAAGTCAAATTCTGCCTAACCATGACTATTCCACATTAAGGAAGGGGGCGTGGAACCGTGTTAACAGGAACCAAGCCCAATTCGGCGGTATGGGTAGGTAGAAGAGGGTGGCATTGAATTGGTAGGGAGGGCAACAAGATGGCTTCAAATTCTGACTGGTTCTGGTTAAGAAGGTCTCCAGAAATGGATTCCAACCTTTTCGTCATTTGTCTGAGGAAAGTAAACGTGTAACAAAACTAGCTAACCTTGGACCCCTGACGAAAAATCCAGTGGAATTGTTTGGATATTGTTGACCGCTTGCAAGATATTCCTATTCAAAGTTTGACTATTTCTGAGATTCTCGTTAACTATGCAATTTTTGTGTTGCACTGTGTCTTTATTTGTTTTGATATCCTTTTTAAGTTATCTGATAACTACTTAACAGCTCGTTTCTTGTGTGATGTGTAATTTAGAAATTTTCCAAGTAGTCAACAGCTACTACCAAAATAAAGTCCTCATAACATCCAACATTACAACTGTCCTTGGAATGAAGGTTAAACAAAAGATTGCATAGGACATCTCTTAAATTCGTCTGTAGCTCATGTTAATTCATTATGTAATTGGAAAACAGTAAATGTCTTGCAAAGTGGTAGACATTTATAAGAGTTTGATGGGAATCGTAGCTATATTTAACGTTTTTTAGTGCTTTTAGCAACATATAGTCATGCATTACATTTGCACGTCCACATACCTTTAAAAGTGCTTGATTTTGATACATTCTATAATGATCTTAGAAAAGCCATTTCATGTGAAGAACATTTCTCTGAGAAGGTTTAATTTTTTTATCACTTCGTTACCGAATATTCCTACAGCCAGGTACTTTTGCCAATTGAATTTTGAACTGGTGATGTATTCCATGGTTAAGGGTAGTCACCGGGGGATAGTTTCAAATGTTGCACAAGGATTTCAAATTAGTGTTTGTTCACATTCACAGGTTGACAGGCCGATAACTGTTTTAGTGTGCATGATTGTGGAAAGGAGGAATATTATATATTTATTTATTTATTTATTTATTTATTTATTTATTTATTTATTTATTTATTCATTCATTCATTCATTCATTCATTCATTCATCCATTCATCCATTCATCCATCCATCCATCCATTCATTTATTCATTCATTCATTCATTTATTTATTTATATTTGATAAAACCAGTGTCATTGATTCAACACATGTCAACTTTAACAATTATTCATATGCTTAAAAAATCAGATGAATTTGCACAGGTTTTGCATCATTTTTAATTAATAGAGAGCTGTTCTTGCATGTCTTACAAAGGCAGAACAATCGTAGGTGTACCGTTTTGTATACTTTCTCTCCCTCTCTGTAAGATCCTAAAGGTCAGCTCTTGGGAAAAACTAGTTAATACAAACTGGAGTAAAAATGTAAAAAAGACAAATAAAATCACCATTTATACGGAATGGAACAAATACGAGATGTGACTTTATGTCGGTCACGGCAGAAAGACCACAATGTAGAAACACGTGAATATAAATACTTTCTGAAAGGAAGAAATCAAATGCTAACTATTTTGCAAATAAATGCTGTTTAAAGTTTAGCTTTTTATGAAGGACATCACTCTAAAAGCATTCTATTCAGATTTGAACAGAATCTGTTCAACCGAGGACTGAAACGCACTTAGCCCACGTCAACATCTTCTGTCTAGCAGAGTTGGTCATCGGTTGTAAAACGAAGACAAGGTTGCTGGATGACCTTAATTAACGTGCGACATGCTTGATAAGGTTTTGGTAATTAAATTAATTTGGGACCTCCTTTTAGAGAATAATGCAAACTGTTTGAACCTTAAAACTCCCACAATATTCTACAAGCACCAAAAAGGTTATGCGGAATAATTTCCACGTGTTCTCTCCAGGGGTGGCGCCAGGATTTCCCCGACAGGGGGGCCAAGCTCCCCGACGGGGGGGCCAGCAACCCAAAGTCTCAACGAAGGAAATAAAGTGCCGAAACGATGTTTGAAGGAAAATTTTGGCGCGCGAAGCGCGCCGAAAATTTTGGGCTCTTTTTGGAGAAAATTTGAAAAAATTGCCGGCATTTTCCATGGAAAATTTGAAAAAATGGGGCTTTGAAGAAGAAAATTGGAAAATTTGGGGTTTTTATTGAAGAATTTGCCCTAATTTAGACCAAAATTAAGTAAATCGTCGGGGCGACTGGGCGTTGTCGGGGACTACATATTTTATCGTATACATAACAGCTCCCCGACGAAACCGAAAAATTTCCCCGACGGGGGGGCCAGCCTTCCCCGACGGGGGGCCATGGCCCCCTGGCCCCCACGCTGGCGCCACCTTTGGTTCTCTCAGATGTTTATGCCAGTAGGATTTAAACAAGTGCTTCTCAATTGACTTTCGTTGCACGTTTTCCTCACCTAGGTTTATTTTGATAGTTGTAGAAAGATATCGCGGGAGTGTTTTGATATGCTGGATGCTTTAGGAAGTGGTAGGGAAGGTTTGTGGAAAAATGTACCTTTATTCTATAAAATTTCCGTTAAAAATTCCTACAAGTGAGATTCTAATGGTTTGTTGTAAATTTGGACGTGGGGAACAACTTATCAAAAATCTACCAAAATCAGTTCACGGCATATTAAAATGGGCCATTGGCAAAATGGTCGTATTTTTGTTATTGTAAAACTTAATGCGTCTAAAATAATTTTTTTTGCTTATTGCGGAAACTTCTGCTGCACCCAGATTTTGTTTGGTATAATGGTATGACGACTACATTGACTAACAACACTACTGTTGTCCTGTGGCTTTCATAAATCACCCATGAGCTCTTTAAACTTAACTAAGAAAGTCATAAAAACATCTTTCAAACCCAGACATGTCAATGAAAGCTATCTTTCAAACAACATTTCGACATGAAGTACAAAAAAGTCTTTTAAAAGCCGCAATTTTGGATTGGAACTAATATCAGCACTTTCCATTAGTGGATTTTGGTTGATTTTTTTTTTTTTTTTTTTTTTTGGGGGGGGGGTTCATGATAAACCTCAGCTCATGCAAAACACATAAATCTCACTTGTAGGGTTATTTTAGGGTCAAATCCTATATCTACCCGACTAATGAGTTATATATTGGGTAAACAACATAGGAGTGACTAATCACAATTATTGTGAATAGTAGTAATAGTGAATACTGGTGAATCAAATTTTAAAATACTTCTCTCTCTTATTTTTAAATTACAAGAAAAATGTAGTACAGATGAGTGTAATAATTTGAGATTTCCTTCTTGCAAAACTACTAGTATTGTGTAATAATTTGTGATTTCCTACCTACAAAACTACTAGTACTGTAGTACCTTCTTTTGTTTCCCATTGAATTATACATGTTTGTATGATCCTGAAAAAAATTACCATTTTTGGCATTGGCTTTTTTTTTTTTTTTTTGCTTTTATGTGAGGAGAGAACTTGTATACCTTAGTCATTCTATACTAGTAATTAAGATAGTGATCAAATTTTGAAACAAGGTGAAGAGGCTAAAGGAAAAACAAAGAATGTAATTCGAGTAGTACAAAAGTGACATCACAAGTCATAACGCAATCAACCATTTTCATTTCAGTGAGGAACCTTCATCATTAGATATCTAAACACAGGAATGTCCCGTAAAGAAGAGGTTTGGCAAATGAGATTCATATTTCAGGCTTTGTAACATATATATTTTTATGTGTTTTGACTTGAGGTACTCTCTCATATTTGGCATGCCTCTACACTGAGTTTTTTTTCAACTACAGCAAAGAAAACCCCGGAAGTTAACACAGGGTGTCATGACTGCACTTAGTCTTTGCGGATGAGCTCAAAGGGACAGTGCAGTTTTATTATGTTATTGACCAAACTCGTGACGCATCATGCAATTTGTTCCATAGTAAATGCTTCTTAATGGGTGGAACATGACCACTTTCTGTAACCAACAACCAGTAGTGCTTTATATGTACCACAGAGATATTTTTACCATCAGTTGTTAATCTAAAAAGTCCAATGCACTCCATTGCCATGATACAAGTCTGAAAACGTCCCTAGCTAGCGTAAAGAGGATCATGGAGTGTACTCATTCTTGATATTCACTTTAATCAATTCCATCACTCTATTTTGTGGCAGATATTAACAAGAGGTTTATAAGATGAAAAAATTGTAACTATAGATCACTGATGGTCACTACAAAAATGGAATGTACCAGGAATGTGTTGTTTCTGTTTCCAATAGGAAAGGTTTTGGATTTCTTCTTCATGGCTCTACACCAATTCAGCCAGTTGGCAGTCAAAGCATTTGGAACTGCTACAACACGGGTAACAGACTAGACACTTTATGAAATAAACAGCACTGGGGAGTGTGTTCCTCCATTAAATTATACCGCCACTATCTGGCATTTGTGCTCTTCCATTCAGTTTTACTGTTGGGTTTGAACTCCATTTTATTAACCTCAGTTTCTGTGAGGTCTTCACGTAGTAAATCAAGAGCAACAAAGCAACGATGTAAAGAAGTAGCTATACGTAAATACAAACTGCAGAAGTTTATATCTGTAAACATATTGATTGACAAATATTAAGCATATATGGCAGTCACTCACGTATGTAATGTCTGCCTTAATTTTATAACACTTTCCGAGGAGCCATGCATCATCTTTACGATCGAATTCTGTGACATCTACACTCTTAATATCAATATATTTGCAATCTCCTACCCTCGCAAACATTCCTGTTTTACACCTTTTTTTGAAAATGGCAACTTCTTTCCTTTTGCAACACTTTCAAATTTTAAGTATCAGACAATGGACATCCTCCCTTACATCTCCCATTGCATTTGTCATGTAAACAACTAGGCAAATATCCCATTTTCTTGGGTTTTTTCCAAAGTTTTCAAACGCCGCCGAGAAAACAGTTTCTTAATTTCTCTGGTTAAAAGCAGCACATACAGGTCAACTCTCGGGAAAAAAGGTTACCCAAAATGAGATTGTCAACTAGTTTGTCAATTCGCTTGTAGTTGTTTCATACAAGCAATCGATTTTAATGACAAATCTACCGTTTAATTGCCGTTTAGTAGTTGGTAGGCACGGAATAGTACAAGTAGCATGGTCTCAGGGGCATATTGGCTATGATATATTTTTCTTAACTAGGCTACAATAAAGCATTAGCTATTTCCATTCCTACTGACCATCATGACGATGCTTCTGTTTTCAAGCTGCATCGGATGGGCACTTTGGGCATGTTTTCAAAGACTGGGAGCTTTGAGTCTGTTTTCAAAGACTGTTTTATACCTACACGATAGCAATGAACATTTACGCTGCTTACCAGTTTCGTCAGGAAGTACGGTATAAATACCCCCCTCCCCCCGTACCTCCTAATAGAGAAGCACCGGATTCAAATCCTCGGGATCCGACCGGAACCGCATCTTGTTGAATGACAACGGATATTCAGTCAAGCAATCAAGACCGGTCCGTCCTTTCAAATATCTCGAGGGGAGAGTCGAAGGGACGACAGTACCCAAGTCCTGCAGAGTTCTCTTTAGTGAAAGAAATGTTGGACACATGTCCAAATGTTCAAGAAGTCATCAACAACAATTGTTGAAATGTATGCTTAATAATTTATCACAATTGTTTGTGTTAAATAACTGTCCAAAGGGCAGGTTTGAAATTGTCTTTATTATCAACCCAACTAGTTTTAAGTGGGCGTAAAAAACTTTTGTAAGATCAATGATACATGACAGTAGTCACACTGTTTGTATTACAATTTACTTACATATTTAGTGAAATAAACAGTCAACATCCTACTCAAACAGTCAAACTACCTTACACGACCTCACAGTAACTCGGATTTGAAAACATGGAAAGTGATAATGGAAAATATATGAAACCACCACCGTCTAAAGATGAGGTATTTTTGGCAAGTTTTTAATAGAAAAATTCGGCTGCAACCGGAACCGAATAGCTCTTTTCCACTCTCCCACCATATATTTCGCGTTGCTGGCTTCTTAACCCTTGAAGTAGGTTTCTATCAGTGCAAACTGAGGTAGCTGTCCCTGATATTCCTGATGGCTTACAAATCAGCCTTCCCTACCTCTGTCAAATATTTGTACCATGACCATTGGAAATGTAAACTACTAGATTTTCTGTGGTAGAGCAATGATTGCCCACTGGACTCTGCATTCAAATGCAATTCTACATATCGTAAGGAAAATGAAAAGTGCCTAAACACATTACGCATACTAAGTACTCCCACGTTTTTGCCCTACTCTTCGAATAGGACGGGAACAGCCACCGCGAAATGACACCTTAAATGACTTCATTGTGTCACAAACATCTACTCAGCAGCATATGGACGTCATTAAGTCCCTGATTATTATGAATGAAATCAGTCAGGTAGTAATTTCGGACGGGAAATTTCTCGAAGTAAGTGGTACGCTACCAGGAGTAAGCTACAGATTTTTTGCCAGACAAGGTATCAAAGGAGGCGAGGTAAGCCGGGGCGAAAATATATACAGGGGGCGGGGTATGCTAAAATGCATTAAGGCAATGGTATTTTTTGTTTTGTAGAGGGAGAATTTTTTTCAATGAGGCGTTGTCCCCTTGTACCCTTTGGGGGCCTGGTAATTGTTGTGAAAAAAGTTCATTCAGGTCGCATCAGTTACACATAAAAATCAAATTTGTTACGTACCATCTCCACTACCTATTCCTAGGACTGACAATGTGACGTTTTCAATTTCAACTCCTGTGCCCAAAAGATGAGAAACGATTTCGTCTTCAAATCTATCAGATATCCATTCCAATATCCTTTTCTTTTGGTCTGTGGATGATTTAAATGCAGCAAATCTTTCGAAATACAACGGAGACATGGGATCGAGTTTTGGGAGGAAGCTGATATCCATATTTAGAGATTAATTAGTAGCAACTACACGAGCGTGACTAACGTAGGGTCAAAATGTGCGACTGATGAGAGTGTGCGACGCAAATATACTCTTACGGGAATAGCCCTTGCAGTTTTACATACCATTGTTAGTTCTGACCTCTACTCAAAATCTTCCTATGCCAAAACTTGTCAATAGTTATTATCAATACCAAATAGGTGCTCAGTCAAGCATTTGTCAATAACACTAAAGGTTGACATTGGATTCCAGTTTATCTCAGATTAAACTGAAAGGTGGTCTAACCTTCGATGACCATGTGTAATTTGCTTCATTTTTACCGGTACTAATTTCAGGGCAGAACTTGATTTGTTGTTAGTTGTTATGTAAACCTCCAGTGCTGGCCCACTGCTGTACCAGAATGGTCATCAAAGCTTTAGCAAAGCTGCTGCTCATTGGAGCAGCTTTAATTGAAGTAATGAACCAGTGGTCGGGTACTTTAATTGGGAACAGCAGGTTTCCCCTAAAAACTGACTGCTTTCAGCAAAGGCAAATTCTACCCCATGGTTGTCATAATGTATTGTCTTCATTGTTACTTGTGAGTCATCCTGTGGTCATAGAGTATTGCGTTTCAATGATCAACACTGAGGAGCCTTCTGATAGTGAGGCAATCGCTGTTACAGGGAGAGGATAACGTTGCCACAAAGTTAGTACTTGGTGCAGGTCACCACTGCTTTCACGATGCTTTAATAACAATTTCAGAGTACTGAATTTTTGAAATGCGTCAACGACAGTCTAAGAGCGAACTACTCTGTGGGAACATTTACCCTGCACATTCACCCTAAATCTGGTTTATTTTGCAATTCTGCTATTCAGAAACCCAAAGTATTTCTTTTAGCTATTTTTCTACCCTTATCCTGAGGGGCTGAGAAAGCAATCTGAAGGAAGGACATTGCTGAGAACAAAAGTGTTTTGATTTGGTATAATGGAGAAAAAAGCTAACTTGTTAAGCAATTGTTCAGCAGGATAATATGGCAAACACATTAGTCATTACAAATTACTGATTAGGTCACAATATTTGTCAAGAATCTAAACACTTGACGACAAAATTTGTCCAGAAGACCTAGATCTTCTCTTTTTGAATTTGAGAAAGTGAAATTCATGACCCATGTGTAAATATTCACCAGATAAGGAAATTAGCCATCGTTATTTTTAGCCGGAAAGTTGTCATTAGGACCCTATTTCAGCTATCTGGGTATAAAGTTTAGAACTTCCCAAAGAAACATACTGTTACGAAAGTGTAAATACTTCTTTACTTTTAGCGGTATGATTTACAACTTTCATTACACTAGCATTTTTAGGATCGCGGGTCAAGAACTAATAAAGTGAGGGACAGTGTTACGGGAATAGCCCTTGCGGTTCTACATACCATTGTTAGTTCTGACCTCTTGTTGTCAATAATATATTGTCTTCATTGTGTGTTACTTGTGAGTCATCCTGTTGGCATACAGCATTGTGTTTCTGCCTAAAGGGGTATGTGTGCTATGTCAGGCATATGCCTCATGAGATCAATATACCCCGTGAGGTAAATATACCTCTTGATATCAATGTAGCTAGAGAGGTATATCAACTCATTGAGTTCACCTAAGTAGTTATATCATATGAAAGGTCTTAGATTTAACAGTAATTCAGTCAGTGTGTCAGAGAAGAGCAGACTATAAAGAACAGTCACAGCAGTAAGACGTGAGCACAATGTAGGCTCAGAGAGTTAGAGGAAGCCTTTTCCTTGTAAATATTGTTATGTACAGAGTAGAATAACATGTAGTCCGCCAATAAAATCTCCTGGTGTTTTTGGTCTCCGTCATTTCGACCGACATGGCGAACGTTACAACACTTATAATAAAACTCCAGTGACACTCATACTTTGGACCCGACGGATGTCCTTAATGTTTTATTTAAGTGTCTCGTATCGTTGTTTCTTCAAGGAGTATTAAACAGCACCGTGGGCATTGTGTGTAACTATACAGGACATTCTATTTTAGCTCAATAAGGTGAGATATTGTCATGGTAATGCGTCTGTCTGTCTGCTTCTCTCTGTCTGTCCGTCAATATTGGTTAAAAGACTGCTATCTGCACGTTCTTTGACCGATTTCTTGTCAAAGTCGGTAATGTTATAACACATATCAAGGAGTTGATAATAATAGTAACAGGAAGCAGGTCAAAGGTCATTTGGGGTCGTGAGAGGTCAAAGAGTGAAGTCATGCAAAACCCTTCCATTCCTATCAGTTATGTTGGAATCTTTCGAATTTGACAGGAGTGTTCTGTAAATGGCGGGTCATCAAATTTGTACATTTAAAGCAGGTCAAAAGTCATTTGGGGTCAAAAAGAGGTCAAACAAAAGGTTGTCAAACAGTGTAATCACGCAAAAGCTTTCAACTCTTCATAGGTATTTCTGAATTTAATCAAACTTGACAAGAGTGTTGAATAGAAAATGGGTCATCAAAGTTGTATTTCTGAAGTAGATCAAAGGTCATTTAAGGTCATACAAAGGTGAAATATTGAAATTAAGCAAAAGCCTTAAACTCTTAGGACTTATCTGCAAAATTTATCACATCTGGCCGGAATGTTCAGTAGATGACAGGTAGTGACAGTTATAGTTATGAAGTAGGTCAAAGGTCATTCGGGGTCAAAGAAAGGCCAAACACTAAAATCACACAAAGCCTTCGACTGCTGGGGTTATATCCAAATCTTGTTAAAGTTAGCCAGTGTTCGGCAGCTGATGGGTCATAAAAGTTGTACTTTTGAAGTAGGACAAAGGTCATTTGAGGTCACTGAGAGGAGAAATAGTGAAATCACTCAAAACTCTTCAACGCCGAGGGGTTACATACAAATCTTATTAAAGTTGGCCAGAGTGTTCAGTAGATGACAGGTAAGGAAAATTGTACTTTAGAAATAGGTCAGGGTCATTGGGGTCATAGAAAGGTCAAACAGTAAAATCACTCAAAAGACTTCAACTCCTTGAGGTCATATCCAAATCTTATCAAAGTTGGCCAGAACATTCAGCAGATGACAGGTCATGACAGTTGTACTTTTAAAGTAGGTCAAAAGTCATTTGAGGTCAAAAAGAGGTCTAACACTGACATTTCAGAAAAGCCTTCAACTCCTAGGGTTATATCCAATCCAATGAAAGTTGGCCAGAGTGCTCTGTAGTTGATGGGTCATCAAAGTTGTTTAAAGAACGTCAAAGGTCATTTGGGGTGATAGAGGTGTCAAACAGTGAAATCACTCAAAAACCTCCAATTCCTAGGGTTTTATCCAAATCTTGCCCAGTCCAAAAGTTTGCCAGTGTTCAGTACATGACAGGTCATGACGGTTGTACTTTTGAAGTAGGTTAAAAGTCGATTGGGGTCAAAGAGAGGTCAAGCACTGAAATCACACAAAAGCCTTCAGATCCTAAAGTTTATATCAAAATTTTATTAAATTTGGCCAGTGTTCTGTTCGGTAGCTGATGGGTCATCAAAGTTGTACTTTTGAAGTAGGACAAAGGTCATTTGGGGTCAAAGGGTGATCAAACAGCGGAATCACTCAAAAGCCTTCAACTCCAAACAGTTATATCAAAATCTTATCAAAGTTGGCCAGGATGTCCAGTAGATGAAAGGTCATTACAGTTGTATTTTTGAAGTAGGTCAAGGGTCATATGGGGTCAAAGATCATACACAAATGCCTTCAACGTTTAGGAGATATATCCAAACCTTTTTACCGTTGGGCAGTGTTTGGTAGCTAATGGGTCATCACAGTTGTACTTGCGAAATAGGTCAAAGATCATTTGGGGTCATAGTGAGGCCGAACAGTGGTATCACTCGAAAGCCTTCAACTCCTAGGGTGTATATCCAACGATTCTATATATTGGCCAGAGTGCTCTGTAGATCACAGGTCATGAGAGTGGTACCTGGTTAAAGTCTGTTAAAAGTCATTTGGAACAGAGAGAGGTCAAGCACTGAAATCACACAAAAGCCTTCACCTCCTAGGGTTTACATCCAAATCTTATCAACGTTGGTCAGACTTTTCAGTAGATGACAGGTCGTTACAGTTGTACTTTTGAAGTAGGTCAAAGGTCATTTGTGGTCAGAGAGAGGTTAAACAGTGAAATCGTTTCAAAGCTTTTACCTCCTAGTGGTTATATCCTAATCTTATCAAAGTTGGCCAGTGGATGATGGGTCGTCATATTTGAACTTTGTTTTGATGTTAAATGCCATTTGGGTTCACAAAGAGTCAGATGGGGAAATCCATTCAATTGCCATAGGAATCATTTTTGATGGGCCTGACAAATTTGGGGTATAAACAGCATTTCATTTTTGTCAACAGAATTATCTACAGTATTTTACCCACAAACATTAACAAAAAGTTGTCACAAGCTGGGCAACTCTGATATGCCTCTGCTGTGACCATTTACGTGTATAGCACTGAAGGAGCTACAATCTTGGACAAAATTATTGGGACACTTCCGGACCTTCACCTCCATCCCTTGTTCAATGTTGAGAAAACGAAAAGCGACAAATCTGGTAGCTGGTTAAGTTAACTGGTATTGAGAAAAAAGTGATATGAGGCCTTTTGGATTGTTTTACTCAAAAATTACTGAGTTTTTACTTAAGCAGGAATAATGTGAATGCAAATAATGCAGCCCAAGAGGATAATTTAGCGGTTATTTATTACACAAAAGAACGATATTATTTAGGAGTAAAAGTAATTGGTCAGTCGAGCTATCAGTAGAATGTATTTGTGCCTCAAACAACTACACGGATAAATATATTTATGATCTACAGCGTTACCAGCAGACAGTTACAAGAGAAAAGGTTCCAACAATTTAGTATCAACAGACACAGGCGATAGGTGAGCGGTTGTTTCGTGGTGTTAGATGGCGCTATTTCTACTAGTCAGGACCTCCTCCCACTCCATGTCGAACGGTTGATCCCACGGTTTACCATCACTTTTTGGTCCAAATATAATCACTTGATTGCCTAAAAGGAGATTTAAGGATGAATTAATACAGACAAGATCATGTGAGACTTGAGCTGAAAAGCAGGACGGGAAATGTCGACGGAAAGAACAAATTCGCAACGGTTGACCATAAAGCGAACAGAAAAATCTTGACCACCTTGTCTTTTAAATGTTAAAACTGACTGTCAACGGTTTACTCCCATTGAATTACTGTGTAGTGGTCAAGGGTCAACTGTTTCAGTCATTGGTCAACCGTGGCGTCATTCAGATTCTAATATATCTTTACGTTTTGTCAGAACAAGAAAGATGTACAAGAGTACTAAAGGTAGGGGCCTCGCAACATTACTTTTAAATGAATACCGTGCAGTCAGACGTTTACCCTAGTACATGCAGTATACTAGCAAACAACACTGTGAGTTTGGCAGTCGCTTTTAGTAAGAACAATAGACATGTTGCAACCTCAGACTTATCATAGCTAACCTTACTATACGCTCATACTGCTACCTATTAGATACAATTATAGGCTGCTCTGCAGGGACATTTACGACTTATCTCAAGGTCCTACTTCGTGCGGCATTCCTTCCTGACGGACAGTAAACAGCTGCAATATTTTCTATCTTATATCACTGGCTGTTACTAATTGTCTCACACTCTTCCCTTTTCCATTCCTCATATATCTCCACAACATTTTATGCCCCCCCCCCCCTCGCCCAAGTGAAAACCAAATTTTGATAGCCACACGTCGAGGAAGTGGTTATATTCTCGATAAATTCAGTAATTTTCTCGTGTTTGACCCTTTCGTAAACTTAACTCAAATAACCCCGGGGTGTTTCCTACATTTACATTGAGATTCAATCAATACATTCATTAATTTGTTCATAATAATTCAGTGCTTCCTTCCACTCTCCCCCTCCCCCATCCAACTGCCTTGTCTTTGAACAGAGCGCTTGGAGTTTTAACCATCATTATGATAAGCATACTGTTCTCTGTCGTATTCCACTGTCCCTATACCTTAATACAGGAGTTCAGACAATCCTGGAAAAAATTATTGGGACACTTCCGGACCTTCACCTCCATCCCTTGTTCAATGTTGAGAAAACGAAAAGCGCGCTCTTTCCTTCAGCGCTCAACTTTTAATTCACCTTCGAACCAACATTGAGGTGGGGTGCGGCTGATTTGTCCCATATAATTTTGGCCAGGATTGTGGATCATGACTGTCCATGACTCCTTGGCTTGGATGCCTGATGAAACTACATAACAGTAACTGTGTGATAGATATCGTAGTTGAGCTACAGCATCATTGATGCTCTTGTTCTGTGCCTAGTGTTTTGAAATAAATAGTATATATAAAATATGATATATATGGGCTCAGGAAGGGCGAAAATGAAGGGACACGTCCCAGTCCCCATATTTCTGACCACCAAATGTGTTGAATTGATTCATTTTTTTTTTTTTTTTTTTTGGATATAGCCCATATATATTAATACTGTTTGTAGAACACCATATTCTTTGTTGAGAGTTTTAAATTGAGCTCGGAGGGTGAAATTCACCATTCACCATTCTCAGCCGCATAGCCTGTTGCAGTTCGCTTGACCATGCCTTGGTGGGGATCCCTGTGAGCGGAAGTACCTAGAATTCTGGATAAAAAGATGAGTCTATAGTTTCCTTGAACATGACCCTCTACGGGTTAAAAAGGAGGGAAAACATTCGAACTGGAACTGTCACGTCATTGAATACAGAATAAGACTTGCAAATGATTAATTTTAGAGTGGAAGATTGTTGAATGGGAGGACGAATGGCGAGAGTGACGCACGTAACGAATTTTGAGTTCATACATGTATTTGGATATACGTGCATATACCCCAACTTCACATGGCTGAGAGGGAAAGCAGAAGGGTACGTGTAGTGAAACTACTCATCTGTCCCATCTCTCCATGGAGTCCATGTGTAGGCTATATTACAGCTTGATGACTGTCCCCGCTTTGAATCTTTTAGTGTAGAAGCCTTTTCAGCGTTATATGTTAATGCAAAATTTGCATGAGTCGTGTGGCTAGTGTGGGGAAATGGCGGGTGAAGACGGGTGGGGAAAAGTGTCCCTCACCCTATAGACTGAGAACGTCAAAGCGATAAAAATTCAAACTCTTGATAAACTGGAACAAACAGTAACCATTTATTATACTCGGAACTTTCCTCTAATACTACGACGTGATCGTCTTTCGAAATGGGCGGTGAAATAAAAGGAGGGTTGGTCTAAAACAGCGGGAAGAACAATGCGCTCACACCAGTCAAATATTTATTAAAATGTTTGGTTTCATGTATTGTGTGTTTTCCCCTGAATAGAAGCATAGACGGTGTGTTTGGAGTTATCCTTCGCCACTGTAAACTGAGGGACGAAACAACGAACGATTTCACATAAATAATTCACTGATTTATTGACTCAGATCACACGCTGATGGGGTAGGACATTGAATTGTGTACCCACTTCACTTAATTTCATTTCCATGATGTTAATACTTGTGGCATCAAACAACAATCCTAGTGCAGTATTCTAATCGCTATCCCCTCGCATTGGAGGAGGTCACAGAGCACCGATGTTGATAATGGGGACATTCCGCTTATTGGCACAATTCGGAATACAACTTACTTCTCCCGTTTTGTTTACAGACAGCTCATTCAAAAACTTGATCTGTTCATTAGTCAATTGTAAAATGGAATTCGTTCTTCGATCTTGATTATTGTGTCTGGGGTGTCATCTTTCAAGCCCCCTTTCAGTCATTAAGAGAAACTAAGTTAAAATGTTTTCAATTGCGTTTTCTTCATCGCATATTAGGCACGAATTATTTATTTCATTTAATAAATAAAACTTATAATCCTCGTTGCACTTTCTGTAGGCAAGAGGATGAAACCTTTGATCACAGATTTTTGGAAATGTCAGTATGTTTCTAATTTTTATTTTGATACAGATAATAGAACAAACAAATTTTGGCAGGCAGTTTCTATTTTCAAAGTCCAGTATTTTTTGGTTATAAATTTCTTCTGAAACATCCTTTTAATTTTCTTATTTTTAATATGAAGTACTATGTTTTTTAAAAGAAAATGTGTGCTGAAAAACCGAATACGAATGAATTTCTACACAAGCTCAAGTTTTTATTAAATGTCGAGAAGTATCTTGATCGTAAGAATATACGAGGTCCTTTTTTCAATATTTTGAAAGCCGCCCCAGCACAGGTGATTTACTACTTGATTAATTGTAACGTACATTTTCATAACATTGTTATTTTGTTAATGAACCCTCGTTTTACGTATTATGAGACTTGCTAATATTCTTTATTATATGTAATTGTTGTAATATGGTATGGTTTTGAAAATGTAGGCTATGTTTAAATGTTATGTTAAACATGTATGTTAAGTGTCAATAAATGATGGCAAAAAAAGACGTATTCTTATTGCTGGCGAAGTTCTGGGAAATTAAGTATGAACTGTCCTTCACAGCCAATTAACAAATTTTGACGTAGTTTTGCCCTTCCTTTTCCCTGGGATCTTGTGCCTACAACTACGTTTCATTACTCGCCTTAGTAGCTGTTCCACGGTGTCAGTTTTTCGGTATTAACCTTTTGTCAAATTATATATATATATATATATATATATATATATATATATATATATATATATATATATATATATATATATATATATATATATATATATATAATAGAAATATGGTCCACGTGTATTCCGATAAACAACAGGTAAACAAACAGAACACAAAGCATAGTTGACACAGCAGGAATACATCAACAATCAATATATTCCTGCTGTGTCAACTATGCTTTGTGTTCTGTTTGTATATATATATATATATATATATATATATAGAATAAAGAAAAGAATGCAATAATGAGCATAACTGGTTGATTTTAGGAGTATAAAAGATACAAAATGTATTTCGAAATTTTCGGTCCCCCTGGAACCTTCGTCAGCGAGATTTTAAGGCAAAATGAGTACAATAGTTGCACAAGAAGCTGCATGTAATAACAAACAAAAGAAGGGATTAAATTGTTTGCTGGAACGTGTACTGATTTAGAAGACCAAGGTCTAAGTCCGGTGATGTGTGATTTAAGCTTCATTATCCAAACAAGTTCGGTACGCTTTCGTTGTTCTGCGCAAATAAAGTTATTTGCAATGAGGATTACTTTGAGATTTTCGATGGAATGGTGGGGAAGGTTAAAGTGCTCTGCTACTGGGAATCCAAGAGTATTGTCACGGATTGACTGCTTGTGGTTATTGAATCTTAGACGGAAGGAGGTCCCAGTTTCACCCACGTAGAGCTTGTCTTTACATAGATTACAAAGGAAAATATAAACAACATTACAGGAATCACAATTAAGGTTAGGAGGAATGATCGGAAAATTTATGTTAGGGATGTTGATACGTTCTTTAGTCGTAATATGCTTGCAGATTTGGCAGCGTTTTTGTTGCAGTGAGCGTTGCCCTTAGAGGCGTAGTCTAAGGTCAGTAATTTGGAGGAAGTAAGAATTCTCCTAAGGTTAGGGGGCTGGCGCAATGCTAGGAGAGGGGGTCGGAAAAAATGCCTGAAAGGGCTGGATCGTCTTTTAGGGAGACAAAAGTTTGTTTTAAGGTGCTTGCAAGATTGGGAATTAGGGGATGGTACTTAAGCACAAGGGGTATACGCGTACTGGGGGTTTTAATTTTATAGGATAAAAGGTCCTGGCGATTAATTGAAGCAGCTTTAAGTATACCTTGTTTGATAATGTGGATGGGGTAGCCGTTCGATAGAAAGTAACCGGTGAGGGAAGAAACCGAACGATCATAGTCAGCGGGGTCAGAGCAAATACGTTTGGTGCGAAGATATTGACTATAAACTATTGACTTATTCAGTTTCTGAGGGTGGACACTATCGAAGTGTAGCAAGAGATGTTTGTCTGTGGGTTTGCAATAAAGGGAAGTCGAGATGGTTCCTGAGTCTAGTTTTACCAGTACGTCAAGGAAAGCTATTTGATGGTTTGAAACCTCAAAAGTAAACTTAATACTGTCATGGAAGGAGTTAACATGGTCTTTAAAAAGTTCAAGGGCATCCCTACCATGGGTCCAAATGAAAAAAATATCGTCGATGTAGCGATAGTAGTGAGATGGTTTTAAGGGGAAGCTAGATAGCATTCCAGTCTCGAGTTTATGCATAAAAATATTGGCATAACTCGGTGCCATTTTTGTGCCCATGGCGGTGCCCTTGATTTGATGGAAGAAGTCGCCATGAAAAGTAAAATAATTGTTTTTAAGGATGAAGTTAACAATTTTGGAAAGGTCGCATGAGAGGGTTCTATCTGAAGTGTGGTCAAAAACAAAGTTCTCGCATGCAAGGACGCCCTCCTCATGTGGAATATTAGTATACAATGCCGTAACATCCATGGTGACAAGGAGAGCTTCTGTGGGGAGAGTGAGTATTTTACAAATGGTTCTAAGAAAGTGTGTAGTATCCTGTAGATAACTAGGAATTTTGTGAAGCAAGGGGTTAAGAATACTGTCAACATATCCTGAAAGACCCTCAGTGAGGGTCCCAATACCTGAAATAATTGGTCTACCAGGTACTTTTACGGAGTGAATCCTAGCTAGGCGACAAATTTCGGCGCCTGACATATTGTCTAAATCTGGAGTGGAATCGATGAGATCCCTGTTACGGGAAAAGTGGCCGTGAAGTACCTTAGATAATTTGTGAATTTTAGGTAGGGTGTAAAAATAACCTATTTTGGGTTTGGAGGGGAGGAGCTCTCTTACCGTACCAGTGATGTGTCTTGAAAGTCCATTCAAAAGATCTTTAGTGATGGAATCAAAAATGGTTTTAGGGTCAGAATTAATACGTGCATAAAACTTAGAGTCCTTTAATTGGTCCTCGGCTTCCTCAATGTAGTCCTTAGTGTTGAGGATAGTGACAGCACCTCCTTTGTCCGCTGGACGGATAACAATAGATCTGTTGTTTCGCAGAGTTTTAATAGCCTTAAATTCTCCTTTGGTAAGGTTAGTGTACTTGTCGGCGGTGGCATGACATCGCAGAAAAACATCAAGATGTTTCCTAGCAGTTTTGGCAAAGTTGTCAATGTGAACATTTCGTCCAGTGGGAGGGGTCCAGTTGGTCCTTTTCTTGGCAGGCTTTTCGGTTTTGTTGTTGTCATTGAAGGGAGGGTCAGAGTTTTTGGAATCTGCAAAGTATTCACGGAGTCTGACCCGCCGAGTAAAATTGTCAAGATCGACGCAAAGGTCAATGGCAGACAGCTTGCTGGAAGGACAAAAAGAAAGGCCCTTTTCTAATAAGCAATTCTCTTCTTTTGAAAGTGTGTGGTCAGAAAGATTAACAATGTTAGTGTTCAACGTGCGTTTTCAATAACCACAAGCAGTCAATCCGTGACAATACTCTTGGATTCCCAGTAGCAGAGCACTTTAACCTTCACCCACCATTCCATCGAAAATCTCAAAGTAATCCTCATTGCAAATAACTTTATTTGCGCAGAACAATGAAAGCGTACCGAACTTGTTTGGATAATGAAGCTTAAATCACACATCACCGGACTTAACAAAGACCTTGGTCTTCTAAATCAGTACACGTTCCAGCAAACAATTTAATCCCTTCTTTTGTTTGTTATTACATGCAGCTTCTTGTGCAACTATTGTACTCATTTTGCCTTAAAATCTCGCTGACGAAGGTTCCAGGGGGACCGAAAATTTCGAAATACATTTTGTATCTTTTATACTCCTAAAATCAACCAGTTATGCTCATTATTGCATTCCTTTCTTTATTTTATTTTTACCTCGGAGTATACGTGGAACTTTTCTGTTTTTGTATATATATATATATATATATATATATATATATATATATATATATATATATATATATATACACGCAAGGAATATGAAAGGTCAACAATCCCAAACAATGCACTCCTAACAGAAGGAGTGCATTGGCACAATTGTTTAAGGTCAAGTGTGAAAGTGAGCGAGCTGAAGCAGAAGCCAAAATGTGGGAGGCCTGAAGTATTATCGGAGTTGGAACATAGCAATCACATTAGGCAAATATATACTGAACCTAAGGTTCGATTTGAGTCTGTATCTGAGCCAAAGGTTTCCACAGAGCTATGGCGACCAAACGTTGATGCTTTCTGTTTACCAAAATATAGCTTCTGAAGCTCTAGTCTTCATTTTCTGATCTATAATATTACCTGACAGGAATTTCGTTAACCTTACTGATAGTATTTACCAATAAAGGTACTATGAAGCATGTCACATGGTTACAACGTATTGTCGTTGAGTATGATATCGTATTAACACTGACACATGGTTATACATGCCTGTCCTAGAGGTTCGTTTCTTCTCTTTCATATACGCTGTATTATTGACATTTTTAATTTATTTAACAGGATCTCAGAATCGCCAAAGTTATTTTTGAGGCCGTATTAACAAAATACTCAAAGGTGATCATTATCTGCACTTAAGCTAGGGGGAAGATTTATTTCCGACAATGAAGGAGATAGTTTCCCCCAAAATATCCCAAGCGCTTCGCGATAATTATAGCGATAATTATGGTGGCCCTTCGGTTAGGACATTGCTTCTTAGTCAGGCCACAGAAACCTTGGGTCAACTGAGGAGGAATGTGGATTGGTGTGATTTTGTAAGGAGTCCTGAATTCCGATCGATGAATTGCCTTGACTTTTTTGTTTTGTTCAAATTGACCTGCACATGATCTTCAGGTTAATTGCTAGTCACTTGATAATTTAAAAGAATTGGCAGTACCATGAATAGATGCAACGCATTTTGCGTACCTTAATTTCCATACGCAAGAAATTCACGACTGACGCACGCAGTGGGGCAGTGTCAGTGCCCCCGCCCTCGAAATGTTTAAAGCCAATTTTTATCGAATCGATCTGTGTTAATTTTCGAGATTCCAAAATAATGTTTAGACGTTATTTGTAAGTCACGGGAAGTTCCATTTCTGACCGTGGGGCAGACACGTGGCGTAGGGGACAGGACAACCACCCTGTCTTTCAGGGTATTTTGTCTTATTTTTCTGTCACCTTTGTCGCTATAAATTTCTTAAAATGCAATTCAGTTTCCGCGCGATTCGTACGGTTCCATCCTGAGTACTACTCTCATTCTCACTTTCTGTGAGGCTTAGCCCCGTAAAATCTCGCAATGATCCAAACTCCCCTCCTTCCTCAAGCTCTCCCGCATGCATCATCAATCCCTGTCAGCTGTTAATCATAAGGAGTGAAGACACATTTGCATCAGACAGCGTTTCATTTCAAGATTTTCCTGGAAAGACCTGCGTCCAGGCTCTTTCGGACACTTCTTGCCTTTTATCTTCACTCTCACGAAGTGAGCCATTAACCACATTGCAGCAACACTTTTTTCAAAATCGTGGATGCGCACCGAACAATTTCATAAATATAAAGTGAATTGAATTTTCGCATACATTCTAGTCAGCTAGTATGAGAAAGAGAACTGTTCAGATTTCGTAAATATATTGAGGGGAAGAATGGGAAAAAGTTTTCAACTCAGTAAAGGAATTAAATTTAAAAAAAAAAGGTTGACAAGCACCACGAATTGTCGCAATGCCGTCGATGCATTAGGTATCTATTGCTATAAAGTTCCCCTAAATACCATTCTTGTCTCCTCTGGCCAAACCTCTTACCTCTGAGACAGAATTGTAAATGTATTTTGTTTATTTTGAATAGTTACACATAACTTTTTTTGCATTGACATGACTACAGGTAATAGCCCTGCACCGGAAGGTCAAATTCTCTCGTTATCGATTTTCTTGATACATATCATATGCTTCCGTACATCAAAATGTCCAAGCGCATTTCTGTATGTGGTTATTGATGAACGATTATTGTACTACCTGCGGATAGGCCTTCTTGAAGCAATGAAAATGAATTTAGACTTTCAAAACCATCTTTCATGGATTTCTATGCCAACGTCATGTGCATATGTTACCTTTGATTTCCTATTAAACACATACCAAAATATGATAAAACAGCAGATGTTATGTCACATGTGTCAAGTTCTATGTCTCCCCTACACAGTTTGTCTGAGTTGTCTCTCTTTAGGGAGTTTACAATTTCTTAATCATGAAAGGTAGAATAGTCTTATGCAAATTGACAGGCCTGGAAGTGGCATTTCTGGTAATTTATCGACATCGGCACTTTGTCCAAAATCTCTCAGAAGGCTAGACGCTAATCAGCCGGTGGTGGTGGCGCTCCACCTAGATAGTGTCACGTATTAGTACCACCCACAAATAATATCACTAAAAATTATACTCATAGGGCCCCCCTCATGTGATAGGTTACGCCCCCCCCGAAGGTAAATCCGAGCTATGATATACACCCCGAAAAATCTGCATCGGCTAATGCCTACCCCCCGCCCCAGAAAAGCCTGACTACACAACTACACTAATGTACTGACAACCTTTGATTTGCTTAGCATAATTTTTCTTATGACATGACAGTTCAGGGCCGGATCCAGGGTGCGTAGCCCCATTCTTTGCAAAAAAAAAAGACTTCAAATGATGCTAAATGTTGCACCAGATTTCATCTGAGGGTACTTAAATATTCAAAAATTTCTCCCCCTCCCCTTTGACCACTACCCCAGGCCGGCGATCAGGTCCTGCGGTTGGCCACCCCCAATCAAAAATCCTGTCTACGCCGATGTGTGTTACAGTAGTAAAGGTGAAAACCTGGGGACGGATTCACTAAAACTACTTACGAACAAAAATTTGCGTAAGTCAAACTTACGAAGCGTATCTTGCTTAGTCGGTATTCACGAAGAGCAAAGGTCGTAAATATTTTGCGTAACTTTACGCAAGCTACAGAGTTGTCGTAAGTACAAAATAGCCATAGTAACACATACAGAAGCACGCGTTGTGCATAGTTGTGTAGAGCATAGGACTACGTGTGTAGCCACAGAAGGCCGTGTGCGTCGTTTTAACAGTAACAGTCGATGTGATTGGCTAAAAATGTAACAAAGCAAGATTCAACCGCACACACCATTGACTTTTGTGCATTTATTGTAGTTACACTGCGTATCTTTACGAGCTGTGCAAGTTGTTTTCGTGAATACCACTTAAGAAAGTATACTTACGCAGTTCGTAAGTAATTTTACTTACGCAAGAACTTACGCAAATGTTAGTGAGTCCCGTTCCAGTACTAAAAGGTCAAAGGGTTTCCAATATATATGATGTTCATTAGTGATGTGAGTCGCAGGGCTGGAGGACTCGAGTCCAGACTCGAGTCCAGACTCGGACTCGAGTGCAATTTTTTGTGGACTCGGACTTGGCTCGGACTCGGGCCTCTCTAGACTCGCACTTGGCTCGGACTCGAACCTCTGAGGACTCGGACTTGAGGCCGAGTCCAGTCGAGTCCACCAGGATTAGGCCTAATTACTGCCACAATTTGCAAAAAGTGCATGTTGACTTTTTGGGTAATCAGGACAATTTATCTACGAAGCTTTACCAGAATAATTATACAGCTGCAATCTTGCACCAATGGCTCTTGCTGTGTACAGTACATGACCATGGATGTACATGTTGCACAACCAGTAGTATCTATATTACTCCAATCAAAGCTAATTAACAGATTAAATTACAACAACAGTAGTTAGTTCAAGTTGCTGAATCTGAAAGTTTAAAAGGAGAATTACACAAATCTTCAATTACTAAGAAGATCCAAAGAATAGAGCCAATGCCTTGAACCTATAGTTCCATTCATTATGGTATAACCAGGGAGTTGTTGCAGGGAGTTGTAACACCTCCCTGGTATAACAGGCCTGATGCTTATTGATTATTACACACCTTGCACACTGCAAACAGGTTTGTGCCTTGCCTAGCAGCACATTGTAAGTAAACTTGAATCTCCTAAAGCTTCCTGTTCAAACCATGAAGTTATCATGGACTCTGTGGAGAGGGCAATCGTTGTTTCCAACATTATGCTCTTTGTGTGCTTACAAATTTTACAAAAGAAGAGAGAAATAATCAACCTTGTATAAAGTCAGACAATGCTTAGTAATAGGGACTTCTTGCTTTTATATATTAAAGTGCCAGTACGACTTTGTATAAAGAACTACTTAAACCGCCAAAAATCGTCATAGCACGAAAGCCAGATATATCGTGAAGTTGGTAACAGTTTAAGAGGCTCTAACATACCCAGAAGAACAGTCATAGCTTCTTTCGGGAGTAATCTTTGTCCGAAATGCAGATGTTGAATTCGGTTTGCCAACTGAAATTCGAGTTCTCTCCTCGTAATGAGCTGAGCAGTCGGGAGTATGAACCATTGAAAGCCTGTTTGTTTATGATGATTCTTGAATAAACAACTATGGGTGCCTTGCCTACATGCTCAACTGTAGTGAAGTGTACGCACGTAAACAGCAGGGCTGGAGTCGAATCCATACATCTCGAGTCCGAGTCCAGAAGGGCCCGAGTCCGAGCCAAGTCCGAGTCCAGAACACCTCGAGTCCGGGCCGAGTCCGAGTCCACAGGCTCCGAGTCCGAGCCGAGTCCGAGTCCGAGTCCAGCTGCATCTTGGAACCTCCCTTTCGATAGGGTACAAAGGTTGCCCTGGGGGCGGGGAGAGCTCACAACAGATGACTAGCTAAAACCTGTATGGCTAAAATTGTTCCACACAAAAGCACAGTCTATTGAGAATGAAACTGTGGACTATCAGCGTTGTTACTTGCAAACTTGAAAACTTGCGTGGGGACGACAAGGTCCTCAATGGGGAGAGGCAGGGACTGCAGTGAGGAAGGGGGGGGGGGTTCGGGGCTAAAGCCCCGTACTTTTTCTGCCATGGTCATTTAAGGCCACCTTAAACTGCTTTTTTGAACGTTAATTTGGCTGCTTTGATGATTAGTCCCTGCCCCCACTTCAAAATTGGCTATGCAGCCTCTGCGAGGGGCAGTAAATTTTATATAGAAGGGGGAATCAAATATATACAGAACAAGCATGTAGGGCAGAGGAATGGAATAAGATGTGTATGGAACAAACATGCAGAGCAGGGAATGAAACAAGTACGGAACAAGTATGCAGAGCATACCTAAGCACAAAAACTGGGGATTTCCCTATATGGCCACTTTGGTGTCCCATCAAAGTGATTTGACCTGTATGTGGTAATTTTGCCCACCTACAGTAGTTTGGAGCTTTGGGGTCCATAAGTACTGTATGTCACCAATGTATTTTGGCAAGGACAATACCTTTTTGTCAAACCAAAATTAATTGTTAAATATGTACCAAATGCTCTTCATACACTTTCTTTACTGGTATTAACAATAACATATAGCCACATTAAAGAATATTTGCTTTGCTCCTAGCTACCATTATTTCTTATTTACACCCAGCCAGGCTACAACTAAACATACAAAATAAAAGACCACATGAAAATGTGCACTGCGGCTTCTGCATTGGAGAAAGATGAAATGCGCACTCACAGTTCAAATGATGGAAATCCAAATTACTAGTTAAAAACCACCTACAGAGGTCTTAAAAACAAATCCTGTTAATTTTATAACTAAACAACAGCCTTGCAACAGTTAACAGAAAAAGTGAAGTTTGGCTATTTACAAATTTTTTCCTTAGTTGTTCACCCAGCTATAGTAATAAACAGCCCTCAAGTATTTTGAGCCAAAGGCCACTTTTAGTTCTGTTTTTCACTGTACCATAAAATAAATGTAGTAGTCAGGACTTCAGTAAAAAGCTTGTTAGATCTTTAAAATTTTGGGACTCAACTATCTTCCGTGAACCACTTTTGTGCACACTGCACTGATCCCACTGGCAGGCGAGACTTGAGGATCAGGAAAGATGTACGGTACCAACATGCATATAAAGATGTCATACAGTAAGCTAACAACATACATGCCTGGCTATTTATGGTCTGATATCACTATTTTCATAGGCACAGGAGCTGCTCTTAGTTTCTGATGGATGGGGTGTTGCTCAACATTTTAAACCACCATCTTGGGAGAGAAGGGAGGGGAATTGTCAAAGGAAGAGAGCAATCTCCTGCGGACCATCATTGTACATGTTTCATGGGGTCCAAACTTTCCAAAAATGGCACCTGGGCCTCTACTTGAATGGCTTCCTAATTTAACCTAGAGTGCAGGTCTCACTGCAGTAGCATGCTAGTCTGTTCAAAAGCTCAACCCTCCCTGTTTTATAAGACACAAGCCTATGATCATTTTGTATGGTTTATGCAATTCATGTCTGTACCTGGGCCTTGTATATACAGCTACTAGTACTACAGTACAACACATATGCAGATAGCCATGATAAAATTTTGACGTTGGTACGTAGCGAATGCACATTACACATGCACAAGCACTGAGTTGCACATAGTCTACAATTTGCAAGTTGTTATATAGCCACCGGTACCCCACAGAACTGGCTAATTTATTTGCCCAAAACTAGAGTGGTGTTTTCGTGCAGTTTATAGCCTATACTGGACACAGAGCAGTTCACACTGAACAAATCAATCGCATACATACAGTGCACATAAGCTTAACGTTAGTTCTTGCCTGATCACTGAGAAGTAATTCTGTACTAATGTTACAATATTCAAAGAACTGGCTAGTACAATTTACGTGTCACAAACAGAAGCCTACAACTGGTTACTTACAAACATGTTTTTACTGTAGCCTGCAACTTCCAACAACAAAGCGTTAGCGGTAACTATTTAATAGATCTATCCAGAAAATGACTATAAAGCTGCTTACTCATACTGTGTCTTCCATGCAGGGATGTGAGCTCCACAAGTTAGAGTTGTAAGGATGATGAAGTTTTTACAACTAAAACGACACTGTAAAGCTGTCATTTGAAGGTTGGTCCCCAGGTAAGGTAGTAATAAGCTAATGTGTAACTTAATGTACTGTGAGGACTCTCTAGCAGAACTGGTACCACATGTACAAAACTTATAGGTACCAACATTGGGACTGGAACACATGCATACAGTAAGATCCCCACAACATTAATTGGTATGCACAGTACAGTATATGCACTAAATTATAAAAATATAATTGCCTATGGATAAAACTGCTGTAAAGCTAGCATGGCTTCCTACAGGCCAGATTATTGAAGAGGCTTTAGAAAAATTGTGACCAAACTTTGTAATGTGGACAATATCAGCAATTCCTACTCACCCGTTTCATCCCAACCCAGTCTCTCCCCCTCATAGTCCCCATCAACAAATATAGACTATAGCACAATTAGTCCCCTGAATAAAATGAACTAAAAATTTAAGCTCTAGGCCTACATGATATTATAGTGCATGCAAATGACTGCTGGTCCCACAAAGGGGCACTAAATGAGTTAATGGCCAATCTGTATCCTACATAATTTCTCTTCAGTAAACTTAGACAAATCAGCGGCTACCAATTGACCTATGCAGGTGGGCAGTTTATTCACATACTAGCCTACTGATCAGGATGACTTAATATAAAAGCAACAAGTCCCTATGTAGCATTACTAAGCATTGTCTGACTTTATACAAGGTTTATTTCTCTCTTCTTTTGTAAAATTTGTAAACACACAGAGAGCATAATGTTGGAAACAGCAATTGCCCTCTCGATCCACACAGTCCATGATAACTTCATGGTTTGAATAGGAAGCTTTAGGAGATTCAAGTTTACTTACAATGTGCTGCTAGGCAAGGCACAAACCTGCAAATTGTTTGCAGTGTGCAAGGTGTGTAATGATCAATAAGCATATCAGGCCTTCTGTTATACCACAATGAATGGAACTAAGGTTCAAGGCAATTGGTACTTTCTATTCTGTGGATCTTCTTAGTAATTGAAGATTTGTGTAATCCTCCTTTTAAATTTCAGATTCAGCAACTTGAACAAACTACTGTTGTTGTTGTTAATTAGCTTTGATGGGAGTAATACTACTGGTTGTGCAACATGTACATCCGTGGTCATGTACTGTACACAGCAAGAGCCATTGGTGCAAGTTTGCAGCTGTATAATTATCCTGGTACTTAAAGCTATGTAGATAAATTGTTCTGATTACGCAAAAAGTCAACATGCACTTTTTGCAAATTGTGACAGTAATTAGGCCTAATCCTGGTGGACTCGACTGGACTCGGCCTCAAGTCCGAGTCCTCAGAGGTTCGAGTCCGAGCCAAGTCCGAGTCCAGAGAGGCCCGAGTCCGAGCCAAGTCCGAGTCCACAAAAAATTGCACTCGAGTCCGGGTCCGGACTCGAGTCCTCCAGCCCTGGTAAACAGTGTAGAGCATTTGCTTTTAGGCTATATTCGAACGGATGGACTACACAAACAGCCTAGGACTATACTCAGGTTATTGTAAGCTTAGAATTGAATGTAAAAGGAGGAAAACCCCACCTGAAATCCTAAGCAAGATAACGTTGCCTGGCACAGCCACAGTCGTTCTAAACATTACGTACATATACTACACAATATATACATATAATATATATATATATATATATATATATATAATAAGACAAGGTACGGTAAGACGTTCCGATCTGAGAAGAAGCAAGCCCAGTGCCGTGGCTGCACTGCCACCCAGTGCTTCCACACTCTAAATTCATTTTTCCTGAAATGGAATCTAAAATTACCTGAAGTCGGCCATTTCAGGAAAAATGAATTTAGAGTGTGGAAGCACTGGCATTGAAGTGCGACTGGGCCTACTTCTTCTCAGTACATATATTGTGAGAAATGACTTACCTTGTCTTATTATAGTGCATATATGTGTGTAGTATATGTACGTTATGTTTCGAACGCCTGTGGGCACAGCGAGGCAAAATACTGGCAGGCTGTACGAACATGCACAGCCGCAGTCCGGCCGTTAATGTCACGCAAGTTGACTGCTCAGTTGTGTGTTACGGCCCTATAGCTACATTCTTCGTGCATGAAGCACATCGTAGCATAGCATTCGCCGTTAGCTGCATCTTGCTGCACAGTCGTCGACATGATGTGATCTCGAAGCAGCTGAGTAATGAATATTCATAATTATCTAGAACTTCCCACCGTGATGAACCTTGTGCATATTGAAACAGCTGTTACATTTACAACCACGATTTATTTAAAACAACCTTTCACTTTCGTAAATGTCTTTTTTCTTCAACAAATCATTTCTATGGTTATGTTTGGGTTTAAGTAACCTTAAGCACCACTCATTTCTCTTATCCAAAATCGTATACAAAGTCGTACTGGGACTTTAAGTCATCCTGATCAGTAGGCTAGTATGTGAATAAACTGTCCACCTGCATAGGTCAATTGGTGGCTGCTGATTTGTCAAAGTTTACTGAAGAGTAATTATGTAGAATACAGATTGGCCATTCACTCATTTAGTCCCCCTTTGTGGGACCAACAGTCATTTACATGCACTATAGTATCATGTAGAGCTTAAATTTTTAGTTCATTTTATTCAGGGGACTAATTGTGCTATAGCCTATATATTTGTTGATAGGAATATATGACTATGAGGGAAGAGACTGGGTTGGGATGAATTGGGATTAGGAATTGGTGATATTGTCCACATTACAAAGTTTGGTCACAATTTTTCTAAAGCCTCTTCGATTATCTGACCCTGTAGGAAGCCATGCTAGCTTTACAGCAGTTTTATCCATAGGCAATAATATTTTTATATTTAGTGCATATACTGTACTGTGCATACCAATTAATGTTGTGGGGATCCTACTGTATGCATGTGCTCCTGTCCCAACTGCCCAATGTTTGTACCTATAAGTTTTGTACATGTGGTACTAGTTCTGCTAGAAAGTCCTCACAGTACATTAAGTTACACATTAGCTTATTACTACCTTACCTGGGACCAACATTCAATGGCAGCTTTAATTTACAGTGTCGTTTTAGTCGTAAAAACTCCATCATGCTTACTACTCTAACTTGTGGAGCTCACATCCCTGCTTGGAAGACACAGTATGAGTAAGCAACTTTATAGTCATTTTCTGGATAGATCTATCAAATAGTTACCGCTAATGCTTTGTTGTTGGAAGTTGTAGGCTACAGTAAAAGCATGATGCTTGTAAATAAACACCAGCATAGCCTTCGGTCTGTGATGTCCATTTAATTGTAAATTGTACTATCCAGTCTTTGAATAGTGTAACGTTAGTACAGAATTACTTCTCAGTGATCAGACAGGAACTAACGTTAAGCTTATGTGCACTGTATGTATGCGATTGATTTGTTCAGTGTGCACTGCTCTGTGTCCAGTATATAAACTACATGAAAACACCACTCTAGTTTTGGGCACATGAATTAGCCAGTTCTGTGGGGTACCGGTGGCTAACAACTTGCAAATACTAGACTATGTGCAACTAAGTGCTTGTGCATGTGTAATGTGTATTCGCTACATACTACCGTCAAAATTTTATCATGGCTACCTGCATGTGTTGTATACTGGGCGTACCATGAGTCGATAACTTAAGGAACAGTGTGACCATAAAATATTAAAAACATTTACAAAAATCAATAAAACTTTGCTGTAACATTTTGTTATATGTCTTCCTTATTGTGCTATATTTTGGTGTTGTTCAGATTGCGAAATCCGTAGAAAATGAATTTTGAAATGTAGGTGGTAGTACATGCAACAATACATAAGAAGGAACCTTGAGTCAATCGCTACAAAAAAACAAGCAAATAAAATGCTATAAATTACCACATTTAAGAACAGTTATACAAATAATCATAGAGAATAATGTCCTTTCTATCAAATTTTTCAGTCAGAGCTTCATCAAAAACATTTTGTTAACTATTTTTGGTAATTTTTGCAAATTTCTAGTTCATAGTTATGCTGAAACTTGAAAATTTGGCCATGAGTAACATTTTTGCTTTGGACATCAAAAATAGCAAGGCAAATAATTGTTTTTTATGTTTTTTGAAGAAAATGCAATGCAGGTCATGCTTACATTGCAGTCACATCACGCCTTCACGCTGTATCGGCGTTTAGAATGCAGTGATCGACTCATGATACTGATCGACTCATGATTACTTACTATACTGTAGTACTGCTGTAGGTACAAGGCCCAGGTATAAACATGAACTGCATAAACCATGCAAAATGATCATAGGCTTGTTTCTTATAAAACAGGAAGGATTGAGCTTTTGAACAGACTAGCATGCTACTGCAGTGAGACCTGCACTCTAGGTTAAATTAGGAAGCCATTCAAGTAGAGGCCCAGGTGCCATTTTTGGAAAGTTTGGCCCCCATGCAACATGTAAAATAATTGTCCGCAGAAGATTGCTCTCTTCCTTTGACAATTCCCCTCCCTTCTCTCCCAAGATGGTGGTTTAAAATGTTGAGCAACACCCCATCCATCAGAAACTAAGAGCAGCTCCTGTGCCTATGAAAGTAGTGATATCAGACCATAAATAGCCAGGCATGTATGTTGTTAGCTTACTGTATGACATCTTTATATGCATGTTGGTACCGTGCATCTTTCCTGATCCTCAAGTCTCGCCTGCCAGTGGGATCAGTGCAGTGTGCACAAAAGTGGTTCGAGGAAGATAGTTGAGTCCCAAAATTTTAAAGATCTAACAAGCTTTTTACTGAAGTCCTGACTACTACATTTATTTTATGGTACCGTGAAAGACAGAACTAAAAGTTGCCTTTTGCTCAAAATATTTTAGGGCTGTTTATTGCTGTAGCTGGGTGAACAATTGAGGAAAAAACTTGTAAATAGTCAAACTTCACTTTTTCTGTTAACGTTTGCAAGGCTGTTGGTATAGTTATAAAATTAACAGGATTTGTTTTTCGGACCTCTGTAGGTGGTTTTATCTAGTAATTTGGATTTCCATCATTCGAACTGTGAGTGCGCATTTTATCTTTCTCCAATGCAGAAGCCGCAGTGCACATTTTCATGTGGTCTTTTATTTTGTATGTTTAGTTGTAGCCTGGCTGGGTGTAAATAAGAAATAATGGAGAAATAATGGTAGCTAGGAGCAAAGCAAATATTCTTTAATGTGGCTATGTGTTATTGTTAATACCAGTAAAGAAAATGTTTGAAGGGCATTTGGTACATATGTAACAATTAATTTGGGGTTTGCCCAGAGGCATTGTCCTTGCCAAAAAGTACATTGGTGACATACAGTACTTATGGACCCCAAAGCTCCAAACTACTGTAGGTGGGCAAAATTACCACATACAGGTCAAGTCACTTTGATGGGACACCAAAGTGGCCATATAGGGAAATCTCCAGTTTTTATGCTTAGGTATCCTCTGCATACTTGTTCTGTACTTGTTTCATTCCCTGCTCTGCATGTTTGTTCCATACACATCTTATTCCATTCCTCTGTCCTGCATGCTTGTTCTGTATATATTTGATTCCCCCTTCTATATAAAATTTACTGCCCCTCGCAGGGGCTGCAGAGCCAATTATGAAGTGGGGGTGGGGGCTAATCATCAAAGCAGCCAAATTAATGTTTAAAAAAGCAGTTTAAGGTGGCCCTAAATGACCATGGCAGAAAAAGTACAGGGGCTATAGCCCCGAAACCCCTTCCTCATCACAGTCCCTGCCTCTCCCCACTGAGGACCTTGTCGTCCCCACGCAAGTTTTCAAGTTTGCAAGTAACAACGCTGATATTCCACAGTTTCATTCTCAATAGACTGTGCTTTTGTGTGGAACAACTTTAGCCATTCAGGTTTTAGCTAGTTATCTGTTGCGAGCTCGCCACGCCCCCAGGCAACCTTTGAACCCTATCGAAAGAGAGATTACAAGATGTAGCTGGACCCGGACTCGGAGCCTGTGGATTCGGACTCGGCCCGGACTCGAGGTGTTCTGGACTCGGACTTGGCTCGGACTCTGGCCCTTCTGGACTTGGACTCGGCTCGGACTCGAGATGTATAGACTCGACTCCAGCCCTGGTGAATCGATATTTGTTAGGCTAAGTACTATTACTTAAGATATTGCAATCAAAGATAGGGAAAGCCGTGTAATATGGACCTGTGTGTAATTTGAACCACTGGCATTATTCCACCATTGAAGGAGAGAGAATCTTGCTTGCATGTGCCATTGATACCTTATCCACTACTCTCACGTTTGACTTTGCAATCGATGAGATCAAGATGATTTCCATAGTTCTGTGTGAATTTCATTGGAAGGTGGCGAACTGATCTTATTTCCGAGTTGAAAATATGTTAGCTTTCACTCAGAATGAAATATTCATCCCCCATGGCATGATAAATTTGACAAAATATTGTCATTCCTCTTGCGTGTTAGGCTGTTACATTTCCGATACAAACTACACTTGGCTAGGCTACTGGAGTTTGGGCGAAAAGAGTAACATCGTGTAATTTGAACCACCACGTGATGTGTAATATGGACCAGTTTTCCACATTAAACCACGTGATGTGTAATATGGACCGGTCCAAATTACACATACGTGGTGGCTCAATTAATTACACACATGAAAATGAGTAGGCGATAGCAGTAGGCCCCCTATGATTTGTCCTCCCTTCCATCTCCCCGCAGTTTGTTTTATTAGTACCTTACAGGCTTGGGCTTAAGGGTTCCCCTATGACCAGTCTTGGCCTGTGCTTGTAATTGGCACGTGGGCCAGACTTTGGAGCTCGGGAGGGGACAAGGAGGATTTTAAGGGGAAATAACATTTTAGGCCCAGAATGTAACACTAAAATAGGAGAAGGGTGTAAGCCTGGGATTCCTATAATCAATTCACACATTTGAGAAGATATGAGACAAGTTTCGCAGCAACATTTTGCCGGGTAAAGGGTGGATCATTTACACGCCAGGTGGTTCATTTTACACACCAGGTTGGTTCAAATTACACATGTGTCGTGTAAATTGGACCACTTTCACAACTCTCTCTTTTTATCTATAACTTCCTCAGAGAAAATGTGAGGAGTGTTTCTACTCTCCTACAAATAGAGTATTCCGTTACTCTTCCAATACTGCTCCTTAGAGCAGTTGGTTACGCTTATCTTAGTTTTTGTGGGGATTTGTAATTAGCGGGTCCAAATAACACGGCTCTCCCCCCATTAAACTCCTACCGACATTGTTATGGTATTTAGTGACTCCTCGAGAGGCAAATATCGGGACGAGCGGAAGTGTCAATTTAAGACGTCGTTCTATCAAGCCATCTGCGTAGGAAACTATGAACGCATTAATCAAATGCAATAGACAAGTCGGGAAATGTTTCCACGCAATGCAATATGGGAATGGGTCAAAGGTGAAGTGTACCACTCTTAAGCCTCATTCACACGATACGATTTTTTTCACGCGATCTGTCCTACGCAGCATCGCGTGCAACAAATCGTTTCGTGTGAATGGATTTTCACGCAACCTTTCGTCGCGCACGACTTGTCGCGCCAAGTTAAGCAAAATTCGTGGCCCACAAAGTTGTTGCGTGTGAACGACTTGTCTTTGATTGCGCGCGACTTTGTAAGTGTTTCAAGAGATCGTTCCAAGTTCACCATTTCTGCGTTCAAACGATACGACAAAGGTGCGCGATTTTATTGAATGTGATGCAATGAATGTCGAAAAAGCCGTCGTATGAGCGAGTGTATTTATAAGTCTAGTCCCACATTTCCTATCCATCTGAGGAAACTATATAACCTTTACTTGCAAGGGCGCAGATCCAGTTTCCAAAGGTGTGTGTGTGCTTGTTAGGGGGAGGGGGGGGGGTACTTTTCACCATTTGTGAATTGCCGTCCGGGGGAAGGGTCTAAGAGGAGGAGGTGTCTCCCTCCATTTTGAAAAAAGGAATGTGAAGGTGTCTATATGGCAAACGGTGCCATATTTGGGCGCAATTTAGCTTTTGTAGTGTCAATTAGATAATCTATGTTATATTATTGACAAAGTGGGGGGACTTTTTGGACATTTCCTCCCTTCCAAAAAAGTGAGGGGGCGCGTCCCCCCGTCCCCCATGATCCACGCCCATGTTTACTTGTTTCAAGCTCACTTTGGATCACAAATGTAATAACTTCATTTGCTTATATCTCAAGCAATACACGTCCGGTTTGAATAAACGTTTTACCAAATTGCGTGAATTTAGTTCCTCTTTCACTTATGAAAATTAATTTTTTGCTTAGACCCTTCCCACATTTCCTGAAAAGGGCCCAAGTACGCTTCCTGTCGAAATTTCGAGCCTTCTACGCTGGCAAGAAAGACTCCGCCCTTACACGTTGAACCCCTTTCCCTTTTTAAAGTCCTGGACTTGCACCTGATGTGAACTTCAGTCAAAATCAATTTTAGCGATCCTTTTTGTTGTATTTTGAGAAAGAGAAATAAATGTTAAAGCCTGGCTCATATTGAAAAAGGTGGACTGGTTCAAAAACCATTGCTTTATAGTGAATAACCAATTCAACCAATTCAAATGTGGTACTAATCAATGCCCGGAAGTGACGTAAGTCTTCATATAATCGTAAGTTTGGCCTAGAATCTCACCGTAAACTTAACCCTAACTCTCAATTTAAACCATTATTTTGGGTCACTTATTCTAGGTTAGGTCACTTATTCTAGGTTATTTGGGTCACTTGTTCTAGGCACTTAAGCCTAGGCCTAAATGGCTTTTCAAACCCCAAATTCGGCAAATTCTCACCAAAAACTTAATCCTAACCATCATCACTAGCCTTCACTTGTGGGCACTGATTCTAAATTAGAGCTTTGAAACTTGTCATAACAAGGTCTTTGTCAAAATTACTACTCCTCTCTTTCCTACTCGACTCCGCAGTGCATACATATATGCTTGCACACTACGCGTCTACTCGAGTGGTTTATCCCTTGGGGAATGAGAAACGACTTTGTGGCTTTTTACCACATTATATGTCAACATGAACACACTTTCAATGTAACATTAGTTAGTTATTGATCTCATATCTTTTTTCGTCCCATGTCTTCTTCTCTCCACCCCACTTTGACCGACGTCTGTCATTTTGTTTAGCTACTTGTTGTCGTGATGCCCAAATATCGCATGCAATAAGTTCAACAGTGTTTAACTTTCAACGACAAGGTCGCGCACGACAAAATTTAAGCAAAAATCCATTTACACACAACGACAAGATGGCGCACAACTTTTTCAGAAAATCGCACGCGACTTTGTTGCGTGCGATAATTTTCATTAGACTAAAAACATTCATTCACACGCAACGATAAGGTTGCATACGACAAGTCGCAAGCAACCAAAATCGCACGCGATCTTGTCGTATCATGTGAATGAGGCTTTACAGTGTCCCAGCGCAAGTGTTGAAGACTGAGCGCGCAGAGCTAAACGGGTTGCCTGTTGTCATGGTACACTTGACCTTGTGACCTCACCGGAAGTACCGAATTTCCCAACTCGTCTATTACCAGAATAGCTTGGTGTGCCTGCGCGTGGTATACATGCAGAATATATTTTTCTGTTCATTTATCTAATATATACTTTACGCGCGCTTCTGCGGGCTTAAGGCTCATTCACACGATACGATTTTTTCACGCCGTGATCTGTCCTACGCAACCATCGCGTGCAAAAAATCGTTTCGTGTGAATGGATTTTCACGCAACCTTTCGTCGCGCACGACTTGTCGCGCCAAGTAAGCAAAATGGGGCTGCCCGGCCGAGTGAAAATTAGCAGAGGGCGCTCTCATATGGTTCCTACAAAGATATTATAAGCATAGATTCCAAACTCCTATACCTACACTGTTACGCTGAGTGACTCCTCATGGAGACGCATATATCGGGGCGGAAGTGTTAATTTGACATGCGCGCCGTTCTATTCCGCGATCTGCGTACAAAAATAAGAACGTGTTACAGAAAATTTCATTGTTAAAAGAGGTTAGCGTCTGTGCACTTTTACAACGCGTTCTACACGCGCAGAATACATTTCTCTGTGTATTATCCGGTAAACTTGACGCACAGTTCTGCGCGCTTTGGAAACAAACGCGTTAGTTGCTTTCCCGTTGTGGGCGCGTAAGTAATTGAACGCGCATATAAAAGTGCGTCACTTGAAGATACCATAGAAACTGACCAATGAATGTCCATGAACTTGCAAAACCAGTCATTGTGCGTTCATGTTCAAGTGTAAATACGTGGAATGCCGCGTTGAAGAAATAAGTTATTCTTGTTCAAGTGGAATTTATTGAGGCGTAGTACTTCTCCAGTCAACCTCATTCCGAAATAACAAGTATTAAAACTTTTGTAAGACATTCATTTGCCTGTTTGTTTTCAAAACGACTGAGTAGTGATCAGCACTTCCGCCCCGATATATTGGGCTCCATGGGGAGTCAACGCGCCATTTTGAGTTTGGAATCTATGCTTGTAATATCTTTGGGTTCCTACCAGTTGCGCGAAACGTAATCGCGATGGCGAAGTTTGTCAACAAAACATCGCTTATTACGTCTAGGCCTACGTACTCTCTCATAAGTTGCTGTTGAAGCTGAATGTTAAAGAGCTCCCCGGTTTTAGTACGCCGCAAAGCATTTTACTGGGCAGTATTCAAAGATAAACAAGGGATAATTAGGAGTGTTAACATACCCAGAAGAAAAGAAGACTACATCCCTAATATGGACCTAGTATCAGTATCGGCCTAGTAGCCAACTCACTGCAGCACGAGTCAAAGATAGGTTGCTTGGCTATAACCCGGTACCGTAGTTGCACTAAGAAGCATCATTCCTCAATAAATTCCTCTTACATGGAACACTTTTCTCTTCTTCCAGTACTTTTGAATATGAACGCACAGTGACTGGTGTGAAGTTCATGGACCTACTGATTGGTCTTTTTCTATGTTATTTTCACTAGCGCACTTCATAACACATGCATTTAAATTCTTACGCGCTAACAACGGAAAAGCAACCAAGGCGTTCGTTTTCCAAGAGCGCAGTAGTGTGAGTCAATTATTCCGGAAAATACACAGAGAAATGTATTATGCGCGTATAGAACGCGTTGTTAATGTACGCACACGTCAACTCTTTTAACAATGGCATTTTCTGTAACGCGTCCTTAGTTTTGTACGCAGATCACGGAACAGAACGACGCACATATCAAATCCACGCTTCCGCCCCTGTAATTGAGCTTCCTTGCAGGGCGTCTTACAGTGTAGGTATAGGAGTTTAATGGTATCTATGCACCAAAACCCTACGTTTTGTTCCGTTTTGTATCAAATTCGCGTCTAGAGACTTACATCTCATGTATAATATAACTTTTTTTACATGATATACTGTCCGGATTGGGTGATCTATGTTTGCAGAATCTTTGTAGGAACTAGGGTTTCTATATAGCATATCGTATAAAGGGACTCTAGTAGGAACCATATGAGAGCGCCCTCTGTCGGTAAGACGAAAACGCCGGGCAGCCCCATTCGTGGCCCACAAAGTTGTTGCGTGTGAACGACTTGTCTTTGGTTCCGCGCGACTTTGTAAGTATTTCAAGAGATCGTTCCAAGTTCACCATTTCTGCGTTCAAACTATACGACAAAGGTGCGCGATTTTATTCAATGTGATGCAATGGATGACGAAAAAGTCGTCGTATGAGCAAGTGTATTTATAAGTCTAGCCCCACATTAATGAGCAGTCTTTTGTTTTTCTTTAAATTTTACAACCAATTTTCTCCTCAACAATCCCATGTTTATCGGAATGAGATTGCATGCGAGGCACGGGAAAATTACAAACTTTACATTCCCCATGGAGAAGTTCTATCCAATTTAACTTCAAGGTCAACACAGCAGACTGAAAAAATTAAGGAAACAAAGCATTTCTTGTCAATGTGAGGAAATTATATATTAACCTTTACTTGCAAGGGCACATGATCCATCTCCAAAGGTGGGTGGGGGGGGGCTTTTCACCATTTGTGAATCGCCGTCCGGGGGAGGGGTCTTAGGGGAGGGGGTGTCCCCTTCATTTGAAAAAAGGGAAATTTGAAGGTATCTATATAGCAAATGGTGCCATATTTGGGCGCAATTTAGCTTTAAAATGTAGTGTCAATTCGTAATCTATGTTATATTATTGAAAAAGTGGGGGACTTTTTGGAGATGCCACGCTTCCACAAAAGTGAGGGGGACGCATCCCCCAGTCCCCCATGATCCACGCCCATGTTTACTTATTTCAAGCTCACTTTGGGTCACAAATGTGATAACTTCATTTGCTAATATCTCGAGTAATACACGCCCGTCCGGTTTGAATGGAAGTTTTAGTTCCTCTTTCACTTACGAAAATTAATTTTTTGCTTAGACCCTTCCCACATTTCCTGAAAAGGGCCCAAGTGCACTTCCTGTCGAAATTTCGAGCCTTCTACGCTGGCAAGGAAGACTCCACCCTTACACCTTGAACCCCTTCCCCTTTTGTTTGCTTTTTGTTGTATTTTGAAAAAGAGAAATAAATGTTAAAGCCTAGATCATATTGAAAAGGGTGAACTGGTTCAAAAACCATTGATTTATAGTGAATAACCAATTCAACCAATTGAAATGTGGTATTAATCAATGCCCGGAAGTGACGTAAGTGTTCATAAAATCGTAATTTTGGCCTAATATAACCCTAAACTTAACCCTAACTCTTTTAACTATTATTTTGGGTCACTTATTCTAAGTTTAAGCCTAGGCCTAAATTGCTTTTCAAACCCCAAATTTGGCAAATTCTCACCAAAAACTTAATCCTAACCATCATCACTAGCCTTCACTTGTGGGCACTGATTCTAAATTAGAGCTTTGAAACTTGTCATAACAAGGACTTTGTCAAAATTACTTGTCTTTCCTACTTTCATGAGGTTCAAGAGTGACGCACTCGCCTCCGCAGTGCATACATATATGCTTGCACACTACGGTGTGTGGGTTTATCCCCTGGGGAATGAGAAACGACCAACTTTTTACCACATTATATGTCAACAAGAACACACTTTCAATGTAACATTAGTTAGTTACTGATCTCATATCTTTTGCGTCCCATTTCTTCTTCCCTCCTTTCCCACTTTGACCGACGTCTGTCATTTTGTTTAGCCAATTGTTGTCGTGCTGCCCAAAAATCGCATGCAATAAGCTTTTTTAAGCTTTACAGTGTTTAACTTTCAACGACTAGGTCGCGCACGACAAAATTTAAGCAAAAGTCCATTCACACGCAACGACAAGATCGCGCACAACCTTGTCGTATCGTGTGAATGAGGCTATACACCAACAAATGCAGGCATCTGAATTGTGTACCGGTCGGACACACTCGTAAGTCTACTGCGCGCGTGGGAAGCCTATGTCGTGAGTGCAGTGTGCTGCATTGTTTTGTCGCCAAAATGACGTCGCGTGATGTCCATGCATAAATCTATGCAGCCATTGCCTTCTTGACAACTTTACATTGAGAATTTCGGGAGGGACTTTACTGCCCCTGGTGCCCCTGCTCCTACAACATAACATTGCGGCGCCGCATAGGTTATGTAAGGACTTTGGGTAGAAGTCTCACCGTGATACACGCTGTGTGTGATAAAGAAACATTGTAATAGCCAACGAAATTTAGTAAATATGATCCCCATCGTCGTGTAATTTAGTCAAATCTGATTCGTACTCAAGATTCAAATAGTCATTGTAGTGTTTGTAAGTAAGAAACATTTCACATCTACGAAGCGGCGAATTGTAAATTTAGGGCGCGTAGCCTTGACGAAATCTCTAGGGGGCAGTTCATGACACTATGTAAGCGGAGCAATGCCTACAGATAGATAACACCCAGGCGGACCCTTCCTTTTTCACATGTTCTGGGTACCATCGCGAAGAAGGGGTGAGGGGAGGGAATTAGGGGAGGGGCACATGTAGCCTAAGTTCTGGCTTGGGTTCAAGCTATCGTTGGCAAAGCTTTGAACACGATTATATTTTTATAAATTGTTATTATTTAGTGATATTGTTCATATTTTATGGCTGCACGGAGGGCAGAAGGTGCTAAGAGGAGGGGACGACGTTTTATACTGTTTGGGAAATTTTTGTCTTTGTGATTTGTCTTGGATGCAAAATGGCGCTATCTTTCTAAAGCGTTAATTGATCATATGTTTAAGAATCCTCATTACTGAGTGATTTTTTTCTGTTAAGTTAGGGTGTACTTGAAGTGGATATTGACATAAGGGAGGGATTACACCTCTACTCTTTGAAAATTTTTTCTTGTTTTAATCTCTCCTAGATCCAAAATGGTGTTATTTTTGGTGAAGCTTTGGACTCATAACATGATCCAAACTTCTAATATATTGAATTCTTCGGCGGTGGAATGTATGGCACTTTTGCAAGGCTGATACCCAGTGCAGGCTTCCCCCTAGCGCTCTTAGTGCGACACTGGGACAGCCACCATTAGTTGGTGCGAAGCCATAGCGTAGGCCTTGCAAGAAAATGGGAGGCTGGGGAAATGACACACTTTAGACCATATAAGTTGCATCTAAGCATGTTTTACTTTTAAATTTCATGCTTTAGAAACAAATTTAGATTTCAAGAGGGAAAGTTAAAGTTTATTTAAAGGGGTAATGCAGTCACCCCAATTTGAATTAGTGTATACCTTGGCATCCTATTTCATCAATGGCTCTGGAAAATCATGTTACAATAGGCCTATGTTTCTCGCTGCATCAGTTGAGAAATTTACTTATACACTAACCCCTTGGTTTACCCTTAATATGCAATATTTATGTTCTAACATATCATAAAAGATACTTGAAGTGACAAAGGGGATATTTGTGAGATTTAGCTGTTGTTCAAAATAAGTTGGGGCGACTGCTTATATGCCCTTAAATTAAAAGCTACTTTATAAGCTCATTGACTTCAGCTAATAATTAAAGGTAATCATTGGCTATTTTATCTTTAGCCAGTGTATATGGTGGTGTATTCAATCGGTGTTTCTTGAAGGAGGAAGATGGTTTATTTGTCAGGCAGGGAAACCTTCATAAACACGCGTTCATGGCGGGGGTCCGGGGATCTGGCGGGTGTCCGGGGATCTTCCTGGAAAAATCTTTGGGAAAGGAACCCTTAAATGCAATTTTCCAGGTTTGGGGGCCTTGAAGTCATAATTTGGACAGTGAAATTTTCAGCATTTCTGTATATTTTCTCAAGTAGGCCAACTTTCATTTACGGTCTGGAAATCTCGGGGGAGGGGGGGGGGTAGGACAGTAGCAAGCGGACTCTGTTTGCTCAGCCCATCTTTAAGGCTTCCCAAACACCGACTTAACAAGGAATATGCCGTATAGCCTGCTACGTAGGAAACTTTTCCACTCGTATTTCTCGTGCCCCTGCCTGCGTAGCAGTATGTGGTTTCTCACTAAATGTGTTTCAGATCCAGTAGTTCGCGAAGTCTACAGGTGACAGCAAATAAACCATCGTTCCGCAGGGTATTTGTCACTATTTTCATTCTTTTTAAAGGGAAAATACAGTCATCCCAATCACAGTAAGTATGCCCCGTCACTCTAGTTCATGAATGGTCTATTTTGATCATGTGACAATGTTTTTGTTAATGAATTGTGAAATTCAAGGAGGATTTCTCCTTGCTTTACCAATGGTTTGTAATAGTTATGTTCAAAACGTCTTCAGAGGTGCTTGTAATGCAATAAGAGGAGATTTGCGAGAGTTTGCTGATTTTTCAAAAAAAATTTGGGGGCGACTGCCTATTGCCTTTAAGCGAGTCGAAGATCACGAGCGGAAGCTTCTCTTTGAAATCATCCCGAAGAATAGTCTCGGATGCACTTAACATTTCTTACGAGCTTTTACACTTCACCTGTACTGCTTATTGTACTGTGGATTTGTAGTGGAAACACCTTTTGTTTGGCTGGTCAGTCTGGTCATGGACTCTACGAATATTCAAAGCTGGACATAGCTGAGATGCACTTGGGCATAGTTATCACTTCAGATCCTCAAGACATCCTTTGTTTAAAGTCACGTGGTTCTAAGGGCGGGTAGACGAATTCAAACTGAATGACGACAATAAAGATCGCAACTGTGTTCAAGTAAGACCTGTTAGTCTTACATTGAGTTCCAGTGACTTAATTGGGAAGTTTTTCGAAGACAAAAGTCATTCTGAAGACGCAAAAGAAGCCAAAAATTTCTTAAAAGTGAAATTAACTGTTAGCAAGGAATCCATATCCTTTGGTTTCAACCGTTGGAATCATTCTGCTTTATCATGGGAGTGCTGTTTTCCTGGTACTAGTAATCATCACACTGGAATGCTATGTGAAGGAGCAAGGAAGGCTCGGCACTTGTCTAGAGATGGCCTTTTGCCACTTGCGCACTCAAATAATATGAAATTTCCGCCTTGTCCGGCCGACGTTTTTCTTTGCGTTTTATCAAGGACTTTAACCCAAAAGAGACGGTGACGTTTGGCGGTTTATCTTCTCAGTTTTGAAATATCGAGGTAAATATCGGTAAGTTTTCAAAGTTTCATTCCATGGCGCACGATTGCATGGCTACTTGAATCTTCCCTCTAATTTGAACAAATCTACTAATTCCTGCTGGAAAATTTATTTGCACATTGGGTCAGTAACAATGTTCAGAAAAGCACCCTTGGGTAGACACTTTTTCCACCCAAAAAGAGCTATACACCCGATATCAGTTATTAGGAACTCAGCCTAGTGTACTCTTAATGTGTTTATTAGAACAATTCATGTAAAAAGATCCATTAAAGTTGTTTTCACCTTTGTCAGAAGAATATTATTTTTCTTGGTAGCCTATTTGTGAATTGTGAGTGGAGAGGATGGAATATTTTTCACCCCTCGATATTTTGTCTACATCTGTAATGTTTGCAGATATTTGTGTGAAAACAGTTTGCAATGACTGAAATTTCTTTGCACGCTCCTTGCGCACAATTTACCCTGTAGTTGCTTTGTGATAACTAAGACATTTTTAAACTCACAGATGAAAAATATATGAGTTCATCGTGGCGTTACACCAAACTGGGACCCCCACCATTTTTACCTCTCAAATTTTTCAGTTCAATTCATTTCTCGTATGTATATACTCATCAACAAAATTACATTCAAACGAAGTAGTTTACATACATATGATGGGCACTAGAATAAAACATTACTGTTCATCAAAGCTAGTGACCATGAAGCAAAAGAAAACAAAACGAAGAAAAAGAAGAGGTGAAATGTAGGCCTGATATGTACGTTTCGTATGAAAATTTCCCTTCAGTATACTTATGTCCTTAAATCAACTTATTATTTAAATTTTGTGATAAAAGTGTCCTAATCCTTGAGTCCCTACTTTTTCTTTCTATTTTTTAAAGCTTGCCACATTTTTTACTTGAATGCGACATAACTAATCAGTGTGTGTCTGATAAAATCCTCGGGACTTTTAAGGTATTTAAAGAAATATTATTCTTTAATATTCTTCTAGAACTTTTGGATTCCTACGAGTATTTTACAATGCTCATTGCATTGCATCTTCTTTCCTTGCCTAAAAGCTTGAAGAAAATTTATTTTGACGTAGCACACCGCACACCCTTATTGGCCATCGCTAGAAGAAACCAGTAGGGTATGAAGTGGGGGAGGGGACTCAACCGGGCCCCAAAAGTTTTGGGCAACCCCCAAAATTTAGACAGAGTCTGTAGGAAGTCGGGCAAAATTTGGTCTAAAGAGGCATAGAGATAAATAGTACTAAGAAAAAAATCTGGTGCGACTAAATCCAAGTAGGGTAGTCTCATACGCTTAAGGAGGAAACCAAAACTTTCGGTGACCAACATGGCCTTTCAAACGTGGTAAATATAACAGGTATTCCATCGATCATAACCAAATTATTAGATGGAACTATGTATGTCACTCAGAAATATCAATAGATGGTATGCAAGTTGACCACATATTGGTTAGAAGGGTGGGGATGAAAGCGGGCCCTTCCAAAACCAAATTATTGAAGGAATTACTTTCTTCTATTCCATATTACTGCCACCCCTGGACCTGAGATTACTCTCAGGCGGTTTTAATCTGAAAACATCATTTGTTATGTGATGGGCTTAGCCGTGATACTTCGACTTATATGAAATATTTGTCAAAAAAGTTGCAAAACAGGTGTTATATTTCTCGAACCAGTGCAATTTTGAGGGCAAAGTTTTCCAACATGGCAGTACCACTTTGCTCAACATGATAAAGCAGTGTGCTCAAGATTTCAGAAATTTATCAGGAATGGGGTGGGGAAAGTTCCTATTCCCCCGAACTAACAACTGTAGCTTCCCATTTGATTTTTCTTCCTCAATCCCCACCTGAGCACGAGGAATAGGAAACGGTGGTAACCCGGTAGCTTACATTTGGGGTCCCATCTTTTGTGACCCCACCCCCTCCCTGCAAGAAATACCATCCTGATGAGATCTAAGGTAAAGTAATCACACCTTTGTTAATGTAAAGTGGCTAAAATTTAAAATGGTAATGCTGCTTTACAAGTTGACTCCTTATTGTTTAGTGATTGGCTGATGGCTTATTTTCTGGGTGGGCCCAAGGGCTGAGGGTGTTTTAAGCTCTTTGTGAAGGGACAGGGGTGTGAAAAACCTATGAACTTCTTTTAATATAACTACCAAAATTTGATATCGTCAACTTTATTGTTGACAAGATACCACCCATGCTCTGAATTAGTCAAAACAAACTTAACTACAGTCATATAAAACAGTTTTGACTTCTTTTTGTCAAAACGATGTCTAATGTTTAAATTGTTTCGACTAACTTTGTAGAAACGGTGCATCGTAAACGAACTTGAAATAAGCCTTAAACGGCAGCGGTACCCAATAACTAATTGGGTGTAAGGGTGTCTCTAATTGAAGGAATCCCCCTGCCTGATCTTCTTGCCCCTTTCCCCATTTCCCCCTAAAAATCTAAGCTGTGTATCCTTGGTAACTACCAACCCCTTTATTTGCGGAAATAACAGATTCCCTGGGAAGAGAGTCATTTGCCCTTCTCATAATTTAAAAAGACAGATTGTAAGCAATAGAGGAATGCCTGGTGTACTTAATATTCCTGATCCACCTTCCGTCAGATTAATTTGTACATAATGTCATACAGGTGTCTAACTAAAGAACCTCCAAGTTTTAAGCCGAAACTTATCTCCTCCTTATCTCCTCTTCTATTCATCCGTCTTTGTCATTCTTGTTACAAATTAGTGTAGCGTGTTCCTTGGTACTGTACCTCTGTAAAGTATCCTGTCCTTTCTGAACAGATGAAGCACAGTTACTGGGAAGGGGGACAATTACTTACAGTAGTCAGTATCATAATATCTTGTTCCATCCTCTATTACCACAATTGAGACCAATCCTGTCACAGTCATATTTCAAACTTTCTGACGATTACATCAAGGTTAACTTAAGGTCATGGAAAGGGTTTTAAATTGAAGAAGAAAAATTTAGGCCAACTTTGACACATTCAAACTTAATGCATAGCTAAACGTGATACCTTACTTCACTGTATGTGGCAAAATGTTTATTTTAAATTAACGGTAAGGAATTTCAATAAAATGTAATTTATTACCAATGATGTAATAATTTTAATGTGAACATATTTTATTGGTTGACCAGATTTGTAGATGGTCACATCATATGGCTATTCGCTTACATCACCGTTCCAAATGCACATGGATAAATTTTATGGTACTTTGTGATGACCCATTAGGTTGTTTCCCCCCCCCCCCCCCAAGTTTTACAGCTATTTTCTTTTTCTTTTGAATTACAACATTATGCTGGCTGAGCTTCAGAGTTATTAGTTTTTGCATTGTCGAAACATTACAATAAATAAAGCTTTTGGTTCAGATATGTTTTTATATGAATGTTAGGAACGTTTGTAAGTGCATGACTCTACCCAGATGTCAAAGTTACCTTTACCAACTATTCCCATGGGTAAACTCACTATTAGGGCATCAAAAACCAAACCGCATTTATTTGCTGTTTGTAGAATATTTTCACTTTTATTGTATCTTCATCACTTTAAGGACATGTCTCCTTGAAATAAGTCGGTGTTCAAACCTTACATTAGTTTAATCTAAGAATTGTCTTCTTGTTTCCCTGACAGGTATCTTTCATGGTCATTCAGAACATAATCCTTGCACATTAAAGGTAAGTAAGGACTCCCTTCTGTAGGCGTTACAAGATATTGTCATATGATTGAAACGGATTAGGATACCAGGGTATGTTGACTAATGATCTGACTAGTTCAAATTCGGATGATTGTATATTCCTTTTAAATTCAGAGCTTTCAGTCTGGATCGATACGATCCAGACTGACGAAAGACGACAACTATAAAGACAGGGCTATTCTAGTGACAAAATATTACAGTATCGACGTTTTTCCTTTATTGGTACACACAAATACGTAGCAATAGCATGAGCGTTACTGAGGTACAAATTTTTAAAGATGTATTTCTACAGAAGGAGGACAAGGTAGCTTCCAGTGTTCGAAATATTTATAACAGGGAGTGGGGGGGGGGGAGACATTAAAACGTATAAAGGCAATGGTGATGGAAATTGTCTGGAACGAAAATTTTCTAGGTGGGCTCAGCCCCCTCCCCCATTTGCCAAGGGCTTGAAAAGCAGAGATTCAAACCACACCCTAACAGGGGAGGACAAAATAACATAAACTATGTTCCCACCTGACTGATGTTAAAATTGAAATCCCTTGCCCCTTGCCTGTCAGTGTTGTAATATGAATACATTTTTACTCCCAACACCTATATTTTGAAACAATAACTTAAGTTACATTTGCTAATGATGTGTCTATGTTAGTGTCCATTTTAGCATGCACTATGCCCTTCCCCTCCACCATTCTGACCACCATGCTACGTTCCTGGAATATCTTGAACTAGGAGGAAAGAGGAGATAATACTTCTGCAATCTGATTTATGCAAATGTCATTATGCTGACTGTCAGCTTGAGGAGAAAATCTGTTCATGAAGGAACTTGGGACACTCGGGCGTTTAGCTCAGCTGTCTTAAGGCCTGTCCACATGATCATACATTTGTCCACGAACATTTTGATCCAAGTGTATAACATTGCTTACAGATTCCCACTTCGTAATTTTCACTTTGGTTGTTACGAAAAGAAAACAAATTCAAAGCAGATTTTGTTGTTGAATTGCGACTATATGCTGTCTGGGCTTAAGAATGTAATGATTAGTTTTGCTTTGTTGAAGTATTAGAATAAATAAAGTTTTTGCTTTGTTGAAGTATTAGAATTAATAAAGTTTAGTTTCTGGTTAAAGTATGCAGATTAGATGGCGTTGCAGTAGTGTTTAATTCATTTACATTACATTCGATAAAATGTCCCCAAATATTTCCCAATATGTGGAACTTAAAACGCTAGAACTTGGAAGTAAAATGAACGAAGAGACCTTTGAAAGTTCGCCCTCATTATGAATCTCTTCAACGTTACAAACATAAATCAAATTCTTGGAGACCATTAAAACCAAAGCCCACTTTGGTCGCTGCTTGGAAACTGTTTTCAGTTACATTGAATCTTCATCACTTACGGACGTGTCTCCTTCAAAAGCGATTAGCCTCTCTGAAAATTATTTTCATACATTAGCTGAATTTAAGAAGCTTCCTCTTGTTTTCTTTACACAGGGGCAGATCCAGGAGTTTATACCTCCCAAAAAATTGGGGCTAATGTCTCGAGGGCCTCTGCTTATGAAAAATTATTCAGAGGGCTAGATATACTAAGTTGCAGTAGGGTAAGTAATATGTGTTCTCAATAATTTCCTAAGGGAGGAATTTTTCGAAGGGACACTGCTTCCTTGGTTCCCCTAATTTTCTACGCCTTGAAAGTTGCGTCCAGATTAATTTCATTTTGAAACCAAAACTAATACTTAAAAAGATAAAAGTTAACAAAAATATAAAAAGATCCTAAAGAGCACAATGCCAGGAGAAAGTATGATTTTATGAGCTCTACATTTCTAAAATTATGATGTAAAAATTAAGGTAAGATGATGTGTATGTTCTAAGCAAAGCCACAAAACGGCTACTTTTTCAAAAGTAATTCTAAAATCAAGGAGATTTTATGACAACGTTGGAGCTAAAAGTTTAAAGGAATTGTAGTAATAGATGTCTGAATAGTCTAGTGGGATGTCACTAGTCATTCTTTCCTCTCATTTCTCATTCGCACTCCATATCTGATGATCATTACTGATAGAGAAACAAATTATTTTGAAGAAATTATTTGAAGCTTTTCCAAAAGTTAGTATTTACAACCTCCACCATCCATAAAGGTCTGGAAAGAGAGGGGTCATTCATAAGCGTAGGAAGCTGTTCGAGACTGGGGACTGAACGTTGTTTTGCATCGCCGTCCTGGGGAAGGGGTCTAAGGGGAGGGGTGTCCCCTCCCCTTTGGAAAATTTTTGAATATTTGACGGTCCTTAGATGCAATTTCGTGCAACATTTTGGACAAATTATAAGGTAAATTATTGAATTTTTTTACATTTCTTACAGTGAAAACAAGTAAAGGATTTTCGTCCTTGATTTGAGGGGCGGAAGCATACTTCCTCCACACCACATTTTTGACTGGGGGACTTACGCCCCCAGCCCCCTGCTTCCTACGCCTATGGGGTCATTTAATTTCTTGTATCATGAGAAACGGAAGATTTAAACTATGAAAAAATGTGAAAGATCTGAGAATTTCTCGTAATACTTTTTCTATTCGGTATGTGTCATTCAGAACGTAATCTCCATAATCCAAAAATACCCTGTCCTGAGGTTCCTTACCCAACGCCCATTCAGTTGCACCTCTGTATTGAAAATAAAAAATACAATATTTGCGTGTAAAGGTGATAAATAATGAAAGTCAATAGAAGTTCTTTCATGATTAAGCTGTGACACATGTTCTTATTTTTTGCAGGTGCTGTAAATGCTGCAATAAGTATGACTGTATGACAATTCTATCCAAGATCCAACATATGTAACACAAATGTAAGATCATAGCCAATATCTTTTTCCCGGTGACGCCTGACAGCTGACGAAGATCGCTCAATAAGTGGTGGTGATAAAATGGTGAGATTTTCATAAGTTTGATATGGAGTGTCGGTAAATATTGCACATTTTGCTCAGCCTGTGCAAGCTTACTGAAACAGATGGTTACAAAGGCCAGACAGGCCCAGAGTGGGAAGAGGTACTGAAGGGAGATGGGACGATCCAGCTTCAGGGCGAAATATTTTTTAAGGGAGGAGAGATATCAAAATGTATGAAGGCAACGGAATGGGAATTGTCTGGGGGAGAAAACTTTTTAACGGGCGACGCCTTCGTTCCCCGCTCCCCCTCCCTTTGCTTGAAAAGCGAAGATTCAAACCACACTCTTACCAGGGAGGATGGAAATAACATGAAAGTACTTACCCGTTTGACTGATGTCAAAATTGACATCGCTTGCCTTCTTACTATCAATGTTGTAATTATGGGCACAATTTTAACTCGCAGCATCTATTTTTTGAACGATCATTTTAGTTACATTTGCTAATGATGTTTCTATGTAAGTGCAGATTTTAGCATGCACTGTGGCCCCCCCCCCCCCCGATTTTGATTATCAGTCCACGTTCCTGGAACATCTTGCACTATAGAAGGACGATGTTAGGAGATAATGTTTCTGAAATCTAATAAATGCAAATGCTGTGAGACCGACCTTTAGCCTGAGAAAAAAAATTTGGTCATGAATGATCTTGGGATATACGGGCATTGGGTCTAGCTGCCTGAAGGTCCGTCCACGTGGTCATGGCCAACATGTGTCCATGTGTCCATGAATATTTTCATACAAATGCTCACATTACTCACAGCTTTCCACTTGGGAATTTTTACTTCGGCTGTTGAGAAAACAAATATTTCATATCTGATTTTCTTTGGGGGGGGGGGGGAGGGGGGAGGGATTGTGACTATTTGCTGAACGCAAGCTTCAGAATGGTTTGATTAGTTTTTGCATTGTCGAACTATTAGAATGAATAAAGGTTTGGTTTCTGGTTTAAGCAGTGCAGATTAGATTGCATTGCTGTAGTGTTTATTTCATTTAAGTTTCATTCGAAAAGTGTCCTCAATATTTTCCCCAAATTGTGGACTTGAAATGATGGAATTAAAATGAAGGAAGAGACCTATGATAATTTGCCCTCATTGGGAATCTCTTTGACAAAACAAACATAAATAGAATTCTTGGAGAACATTTAAAACCAAAGCGCGCTTTGTTTGCTGCTTGTAAAATATTTGCAGCTACATTGCATCTTCATCACTTAATATTGTGTAGCTCATAAATTTTCATTCAAACTCAACTTTTCAATTGATGTAGGCCTAACATTCCTAAATCTTGTAGTGTATAATAGTATGGGAGAAAAAGCTGTTGGTAGAGTTAATTGGTAAGACTGAATGGGTTAAAAGGATAAAAGTAATTTTCTGTCTGGACTATATTGATGCAATTAAAATGCAATGTTCCCCTATAAAATACGCAACCATATTTTCGGCCTCGTTTATTTTCAATGCATCGATCAGCTGTTTACAGTTACTTGGGCGTCCTACAAACATGTCTAAATTTCTACAGCTTTTTGAAACAATCACTTTTAGTCTAGTCATGGTATCTACCTTATTACTTCATCCCCTTTGTCATTCCCAATCCATCTCTGATGACCATTACGGATAGGAAACGAAGTTATTCTGACGAAATTATTTGAAATTTTTTTCAAATTAAGTAAATACCTACAACCCCACCATCCATAAAGGTCAGGAAAAAGAGGGGTCATTTAGGTATCTCATATCATGAGAACGAAAATTTGAAACTTGTGAAAAGTGTAAAAGATTTGAGAATTTCATGGAATATTTTTTCCAAAACAATTCTTTTCCCTATAAGTCATTCTGAACGAAAGCTTTCATAATCCAAAAGATGTCCTCTCTTGAGACTCCTATTCCAACGCTGATTCAGTTGCGCCCTTTCTATTGAAAAATCCTGGATGTAACATTTGCGTACAAGGTGATAAATAATGAAAGTTAATAGCATTTCTTGCATGCATGATTAAGATGTATCACATCAGTATTATTGTCTCTTGCAGGTGCTACGTGCTGCGATGAAAATGGTTCTTTGGCAACAATTCTGTGCAAGATCCAACACAAACGTAAGAACATGTATCCCTGCCCGGTGACACCTGGCAGCTGACGAAGATGTCTTAAATATGTGGTGGCGATAAACTAGACAGCATAATTTATAGTTGTGATGTGGAGTACAGGTAAATATTGCAAATTTTGTTCAACCTTTGCGCAAGCTTGATGAAATATCTGGTTACATAAGAAGCACAGGCTAGAAGACGAGGAACTGAAGGGGAAGGACGAGACAGCTTTCAGTGGGAGAAATATTTTTAAGGGAGGCAACATAATAAATGTGTGAAGGCAGATGGTAACGGAAATTGCCTATTTATGCAAATGCTATCGGACTGACTTTTAGCTTGAGGAGATAATCTGTTCATGAAGGGACTTGGGACATACGGGGGTAGGGCCTAACTGTCTTAAGGCTTAAGGATCATACATTTGTAGGTGAACATTTTCACACAAATGTACAACATTGCTCACAGATTCCCGCTTGGGAACTTTTACTTCGGTTGTTGCAAAAAAAATGTTTCATAGCAGGTGTTTGTTCTCCTGCCCCCTCTTCCCCATTTTTTGAATTGCGACGATATGCTGACTAAGCTTTAGAATGAAATGATTGCCTTTTGCTTTGTCGAATTATTAAAATGAATAAAGTTTTACCTTCTGGAACAATAAGCCGGTCGTTTGAAAACAGCAAGACTGTACTGGGAACGAAGCTTTGGGAGTTGGTTGCAAAGCCGAGGAGCATATACGGGGAAGGCATTACCACCAAAGTTGAACATTGAAAACTGAAGGTGGAGAGCTTGAGATCGTCATGAGATCTTAGGTGATAACATTGGTGGCGCTTCAATCATTCCTTCAAGGTACTTAGGGGCTATTTTATTCAGAATTTTAAAACAGTCAAAACTGCTTGAAAATGAATACGGAGGTCCATCGGAAACCAATGTAGCTGAATGAGAGCCGGAGCAGTATGCCCAAATTTCTTAAGGAACAGAACAACTCTGGCCGCGGAATTCTGAACAAGTTGTAGTTTCTTAATTAAGTAGGAGGGGATATCCTACAAAAGGTTATTACAATATTCGATCTGACTGGTAATTAAAGCATGGACGAGAGAATATGCAGCATCATGAGTAAGATATTTACGAATACGAGCAATATTATGAAGATGACAGTTATCAGTCCTGTAAACCTTAGTGACATGGTGGTACATAGAGAGATTCTCATAAAAACTAAACCAAATTGCGTACATTTGAGCTGGGAGAAATTGATGCACCACCAACATTGAAACCCTGAATAGTAACCTTTTGGTAATTGCTGCTTACCACCTAAAATAATTAATTTGGTTTTGTTGTCATTGATTTCCAGCTTATTAGATAACATCCACAGTTCTAAATCAGAAATGTAATCTTGCAAACAATATTTCTCCCCGGGATCTGCAACAGGTTTGAAACTTATGTATAGTTGATGATTATCTGCATAGCCGTGAGGGTGGGTAAATGGCGCTCACTGATCATAAGTACGGGTGCAGTGTAGATCGTGAAAAGGAGAGGTCCTATAAGCACGATCCTTGTTGAAAACCAAATTTAAGATAAAATGTATTTGATAGATCATTGCGAATCCTGAATTGTTGTTTATGATGCAGTCTAAGAGCAGTTGATGATACCCCAACCTGTAATACAAGAACTTTTAGTAACATACCATGGCCTATACAGGGAGGTGTTATTAGCTGGAGATCCATCGAAAACTCTTTCTTTGAACGCTACTAGTTGCCGACAGTAATCTCTTTTGTGTGTTGTTCTTGATGATTCAATAGACTGAAGAGGTGTAAAGAACTAAGTACAAGTAGGACACGTCGTCTGCTACATCTCGATGAGCAGATCGGGAAATTAACCCCTTGCCTTAACATTGCCAGTCGCTTAAGCTGTAAATTAATTTGAGGGTTTCGACGCGTTTCGACGCTATTTACAACATACTTGTCTAGTTCCCTATAACTTGCTCAATATGGGTGTGTCTTTTAAATCATGCGAGTGAATGCAAAAATTAGTCAAAATCTGACAGCAAAGTTCTTTTGCTCATTTGCATAAATCATAAGCACTGGTTTATTGCCAGCATCATTAGGTTCCTCGGCAATAAACAGTCGTTTTCAATGTCAGAACAGTGTTTCGTACTTGACTGTCGGCAACTAGTTAGACATAAACAAAGAAACATTTTTTCCAAATAATCCTTTTTGTTAGGGTATTTGAAGGTATGAATGAGGGTGCCTAGATATTAGACAAAGAAATTCAATGCCCTTTAGTTCAATAATCCCCAATTAAAGGATTTAGTCTCACTCTGAGGTCAATTTAATTGGATTAGCATAAATTAAAGTTTTCGATGGATCTCCATCTATATCACCTCCCTGGTCTATAGTGCCAAACGCGGTACCAAGATTTGTAACAGTACGAGTAATATTATGTCTATCAAAGCCAAGAAGAACATCAGGCTGAATCTAGATAGTGTCAGACATGTAGTATGGTGGTTTCTGTACTATGAAACTGTCTGTAAGTAGACTGATTGACAGGAAGCACGTTGGTCATAGCCATATGAGAGGAACGACAGCTTTTTCTACTATAGCTTAGAAAGAAATGGTAAGTTACTCACGTAGCGGTAATTACTAAAAACAATTTCTGCTCTACTTTCTTCAAAATAGGTGTAACAACTGCATTCTATAGATGCGGAAAGTAACCTTTCCTTTAGCCAATTGAAATGACTGCACATTCCCTTTAAAATTAATGCTTGCAGTCCGGCGAAGGACGACAAAATATTAAAACAGGCCTATGCCAGTGACAAAATATTATAATAATCGACGTTTTCTTCAATAGTATTTGTGAAAACAACTGATTATAGGTGCAAACGTGTTAGTATTACTTTCTGTAACTTTACATCGACTGGAATTTATCAAACAGGAATGATTCCAGTGGTGAATAAGTTAGCAGCAGTCTGTAGGGTGTAGTAGTCTGTAGGTATGTGATAAAAATCCTTACACTGGAACGTTCTTTAAAAACAGGATCCCTCAGACAAACGGACTCATTTGTCTTATATAGTTAACATGGGCTAAACATTGTTTAGGTTACTTAAGGGTCTAATATTTGCTATTTCTTTTTGCTTTTTCTGATTTTGAAGGACATAACTGAACGAAACGAGCGTATGGGAACCTTTGAGACCGGCACTCTACATTTGTGAATCAGAGTAATGATGGACTAAATCCGAACAAAATACACCTACACCGATCCGGAACTTCATTCTGACAACACCTGTGAATAGTCAGGAGCTGATACAAGAAACCCAGTAGTCGTTCCACTGACATTGTTGCATAGGGAAATGAAAGGGGGTAGATGCTTTTGAGGCACAGAAAAATTTGACAACTCTAAAAGTATGATATAGAATGGTAGGAAATTCAAAGTAAGGTAGTTCGGTTACTTTATTTTCAAGAAATATGTCTCTCTCAGAAAGAACTTCGCTGTTTTGTAGTTCGTAATTAATTTTTTATCCCAGACTGTCAACTTTTCAAATTTTGTAACATTTCTTACTCTTGTAATGTATAATATTCTGGGAAGAAAATCTATTGCCAGAGTATATTGATAAGGCAGCTATATTAGGGAACCTACATGCAGGGCTTTGTTCCTTTTTGAAATAATCACCAAGTCCACTTTTGGGATCTACTATAATCATTACTAGCTTCCCTTTCTCATTCGGGCTCTATATCGGATGGCCATTACTGATAGAAAACGACATTATTCTGACAGAATTATTGAGATTCTTTCCAGAATTTGATACCTACAATTGACCTCCACTATCAATAAAGGTCAGAAAACAAAGAGGGGTAACCTAGCAATATGGAAACGACAGTCTGAAATTTGGAAAAAAAATTTGAAAGACTTAATGTATGGTAATAAATTTTTTCCAAAACTAACTCTTTCGGTAAGAGCCATTCTGAACGTAATCGCCCATAATCTTGAAGATACCCTCTCCTGAGACTCCTCGCCCAACGCCCTTCTATTTTCTTAAAAGGTGATAAATAATGAAAACCAATAGCATTTCTTGTATGGTAAAGCTGTCTTACATCAATATTTCTGTCTCTTGCAGGCGCTAAATGCTGAAGTAAATATGGCTGGTTGGCAACAATTCTATCCAAGATCCAACATAAACAACACAGACATGAGACAGTTATCTTTTACCGGTGACACCTGGCAGCTGACAAAGATGACCAAATCTGTGGTGGTGATAAAATGGTGAGAATTTCATAATTTGGATGAAGAGTGCCGGTAAATTTTGCGATGTTTGCCCGGTCTGTGCAAGCTCAATGAATTAGCTGGTTACATGGCAGGGCAGGCCCGGAGCCAGAGGAGGTACTGAAAATGGTAGGGGATGGGCAAGACAGCTTACAGTGAGCGAAATAGTTTTAATTGGGTGAGATATTAAAATGTATGAAGGCAATGGTAATGGAATTGTCTGGGGCGAAAATTTTTAAGCGGGCTTTTTGAGAGTTATAGTAAGATGATCTGTGTGCGCTAAGGAATGCCATGGAAACGGCTCTTTCATACGTCATTCTGGATCTCATGACTGCATTGGAGCTATAAGTTTAAGAAATACATTAGTAATAGATGTCTGAATAGTCTTCAATCGATAAACGAGTAATTGAAATTGGGTGCGAACGATTCGCGCCAAAATGCGATTCGCGCCAAAATGCGATTCGCGCCAAAATGTAGAGACGACATTTGAGGTTAGAGCTTTTGTGTGGTACAAGCTTTGTTGAGTTTAACTTCCTGCAATAAATGAGAGCACATCAAACGATTGAGGGAGAAAGGGCTCGACCCGTCGGGGAGGATAGAACAGAGAAAAAATGTTCCTGTTCTCCAAATTGTTTCTGAAACAGCATGTCTTTTACTTATCCCATTAACTAGTAGATATAGATCAATGTGTAGACTCAGAAAATTCAAGTAATGTGCTCAAAATCAGGCAATATTATTTACAATTTGTGAGCAAATGTGTTGTTACTTCTTTGTATTTCTCAATTCCAGAATTGGTCTTCTTTTTTCATAAGTTCCGAGGAAAAAATGAGATGACAATTTCAGGCGTCATGGAAAGGGGGGGGGGGGCTTTCCCGAGTACCATAGGCAGGATGGAATTGTACACAAATTCACGATTTTACCTACAAGACATCTTTCCCTTAACAACAGTCAGTTATCCATGTCAGTTTAGGGCAAATTTAGTCAGTTACAGGGCAAATTTGCTAGAATTGTATAGGGTGGGGGTATAAATCTGAAAACTATTCCATCAAACAATTTTTGAGGACTTCAAAAGCATTCTTGTGGGTAAAGACCCCTAAAAATGTCCACATTTCCAGGATTAAATAGTAATTTGCATATTAATTAGCATAGTTTGCATATTTAAATGGCAAATTTCGGAGCGCTTTTTCTTAACAAAGCAACAAGCTACAAGCATGATTAATGGCTGAAATTAAAGCTTTCAAAGAGCTTAGTGAAGTAACCATGCTAGTTTTTTGTAGCAGCACAAGTTCAGAAACGACTTGGATGCAGGTTTATCAATTGATACAATAAGTAAAAATATCAAAACAAAAAACAAAAAACAAAAAATACACAAGTAACAAGGAATGAAAGTGTCAAATAGATAGCTATTTGTCCAAAGAAGAAATTGCAGCAATACGAGTGTCCAAAAGTGGCCAGTTCCACTATTTGGGAAAACCTAGAAAAAAGGCAACTTGTACCTAAACATACAATAATGTCTCCTATACTGAATAAATAAAATACAAGATAATCCTACTATTTCAAATGTTCAATTTTGCTATCAAAGCATTAGCATGCATTAGCAAAAGCATGTTAAAAAGTTATGATTGTGTATTTTCTTCTGAAATAGTAGCCAAAACTGGCCAAAAATCATTTTTTGGGTGGAGCCTCCCACATTTGAGAAAGCACCGAATTTCTTTCATCTGATACACCAGATATATTTATGTTATGACATGGCTCATTTTACCCCATGTTGAGGATTTTATTTGATTCACATAGGCCTAAGATTTGTTTTCCGTTCAAATCTGGATCCGCGCTTGACTGTGCCCATCAGAGCAACAGGTCTGAAATAGCTATCACTCACATATTCAGCGGTTTAGAGAGAACAAACTATTCTTTGGCAGTCCATAGTAAATTCGACAAGTTTAAATTATGATGACCCAATGTGTACTTGCTAATACTGTTTATTAGTCAACGTATTACATAGCATTTTCAGTCTCGTGTGACGGATGGTATACTGTTTGTTGAATACCTCCTCATCCCCTTCAAAGCTGACGTTATACCCCCTATCCTAGACTTGGTCAAGTCTCTCGTGAGTGTTCTCGTACTGCTAGTACCTACAGCTCACCATATTTACCTTGGGTTTAATACGTTGGGTTTAATACGCCCTCTATCGGCTGCTTATTTGTATAAGCAATACAAATAAACAGCCGATAGAGGGCGTATTAAACCCAAGGTAAATATGGTGAGCTGTAGGTACTAGCAGTACGAGAACACTCACGAGAGACCTGGCCAAGTCTACCTATCCAAGCTGATATTCACCAAAAACATTACTCTTTGTTGTGAGGTTTCGAATTCACTCCCCTCTCTCACTCACCAGTAAAGTGGCGGAAGAACCCCTTTAAATAGCACATTTGGAAATTTACCAATTAAAGAGGACCTGCTAATGGGTCTAAAAGTTTAGGGTCCAAAGTACCTATTTTGCATGCCAGTGCTGATTACAACCTTAGAAGCAGTCTTGCGATAAGGCCTATTCATGACCAGCTTTACAATTCAATTAGTAATAAAACGTTTAGACAGCATGGTATACTTGTATAAAAGCTTGTACTTTGCAAGAGAAATAGGCAATTTAGCAAGAAAGTGGTTGTAATTTTTAATGTGACCAAGCAACTTGTACATAGTACATAGCATTTTCTGATTCATGTCGTTCACGGTCAAGCTGTTTCACGTGTTTTCCTCTTCTTTACAGATGTTTACTTTTTGTAGGTTGATGAAATGAATATGGTTGAAAAAAGGGGCTCACTGAAGTGGTCATTCCCTCCGACGGCCATTCACTGACCAGCTGACGAAGACGGAGAATCGTTGCATGAAGTATTTTGATTGACTATGATGCAAGGTGGTATATTATTTACATGAGATGGGTCCCAGCCACACCCTGGTAATTTGAAAGGGTGTGGATGGTTAGGAGAAGAAAATAGTAAATGAAGAGACTGAATCCTTTTGATTTCAAAATCGCGGCGGAGCACCGGCTAGATGGCCGTCTCGTTTAGGAATAATGAAACAGACGTGTCCGTCTCCTTCCCCCGGGGCCTGTCATTTAACCCCCATCAAAACGACGAAATTTATCAGAGGGTTAAGAGAGACAGATGGAGGACCCTTGCTATTCTTCACTGGGTGACAATTTTACCACACTGGGATATGAAGCAGAGGAGACCTTACTCAGACAATATCTGAATAATCAAAAACTTCAACCTATCCCTGTCCCTACCCCTTCCCGAACCAGTACCGTGCCTTTGCCTACATAAGGCCGTATACATTCTCATGAGGATGCTATTAATTACACAAGTTGTGTTACACTATCTGATGGACCCTCTGGACAAAAAAACCTGCGACCAGCTTGAAGATAAATTTGGCCCTTTGCCCCATCCCCCTCCACCCCTGTGTTCGTGTAGCTCGTATAATATGCTAGGGGTTTCAAAAGTCCACTGTTTTGTTATATCACAATTTCTATTTTCCGAAGCACTCAGTGAATTCTTGTGTAAGGCTTGCCTGTAAACTGACTTTGTGAAAAACAAACTTGACTGAAATGTTAAAAGCAAAGATGACTCAGGTAGGCCTACTACTTGATCCACACCAAAGAATGAGACAAGAAAGGTAAGGCTGTCAGAGCTTCTCGTGTGTCTTAGTGGTCGTATCTCCTTTGAAAGTGGTTTCAAAGTTTTGACTGTAATTTAGAGAAAACTCGCAGGTCTTAAACATCAATAAAGGAAAGCGACTGACAGCCCGTTACGCCCCCAACCTTGTAACACCCCTCACTTGTCACGAAAAGTAGACTTGCTGTGTTCAATGAATAATTGGACACCCCTCAACCAGTGGCTACCTTGCTAGTTACTCACGAAAGTTAATAGATTAACCTCTCCCTTCCCTTACCCTTCATAACTTCTCCCTTCCCTTAAATAACTTCACTGAGTGTACTTAACATGAAGAGGATTATGCACGGGAGGCAAGACAAACCGAAGTGCAGCGAAACACAGGTAAGTGCAAACAACGACGTGATATTTGAAGGGAAGTACTGCGTTTGTAGTACAATTTGTACATTAAAATGTACATGTGTTGCATTTTGTAAACTTTTTATAATGCACAGATATCTCAGCAAAACTGACTGCCAGTCAATGCCCTATTAGAAAATGAATAATAGGCAATTCAAAATAAAGCAGATAGAGCAACTGCACAGGAATCTGCGACCGGCCTGTAGTACTTTCAGATACGGCCTTGTTTCATGAACATTTTCTTTACTTCTTCAAATCATTCAGAACCTTGTAAGGGTCGTTTTTTTTTTGGTCAAAATAGCTTTAGATAGTTTTCTTTCTGTGACATATTTCGCACTACTTCCCTTCCCTTGTGCCTAAAGTCTAAACTTACAAGAACTTATATTACAGGGGTTGAAACATGAACTCTATTAGTTGTGCAATAATTTGTAATGTCTTTTTGAAATTAAAAAAAGTTCATATATGTTCATGGTAGCCTTGATATAAGGAGTCTTTTTCTTGCATAGCGAGTTGTGAGAGTGCAAGTTCACTTGTCAACCTTTGCAGGATATATATTTTTGTAAGTTTTAGGTACACTTAATTATAGTTGCCGGACGATATGAGCCGGATCCGGACGGAATGAGCCTGACATATGTCGGACAAAATGAGCCGGATCCGGACGATATGAGCCGGTGACTTTTCACATAGTAACTTTTGCCTCGAGGGCCTGTCTACCTCCCCTGGTTCACAATTCCCCTTCCTCCCAAACTCCCTGCTTCCGTCGGGCTCCCCCTGGTTCAACCCTCTCTGCCTCCCTCAGTGCCTTTCCCCTGGTTCCACACACTTTCACCTCCATCTCCCACCCAGGTTCCCTATTTCCTTCGCTGCTTCACGGTATGTCCTTTTCCTTTTGAGGAGGACAGGGACAGTAAACCCGAGGGAGGCAGGCAGGGGTGAGAGAACCAGTGGAGGTAACTCCCCAAGGTAAGGCACTTGGATGGGAGGTGGTGGAATCAGAGGCTTGAAAGGTGGGAAAGGGTGGGCGGATACGGAGACTTCAGGGTGGGGCGGGGTGGGCGTGAACCTGGGTGGGCGGATCGGGGAGAAACTTGGGAGGGTGGGATCCTGGTTGGGGAATTTGGGAGCGGGGACATGGAAGGGCGTGGGTAGGTGGGCTAGGGTGGAGATGTAGGGTAGCGGGATTGTGGGTGGGCGGATGGGAAAGTGGGTGGGCCGATAGGGGGAGGGACTTTAGAGAGTGGGTCCTGGTTGAGGGTTACGGGAAGGGACGGGTGGGCAGAACGAGATGGGATTTGGGGAGGGGACATGGGAGGGCATGGTCTGGATAGGATAGGGGGCCTTGGGTGGGAGGATCTGAGGTGGGTTGGTTTAGCGGGATTCTGGGTGGGCTGACGGGAAAGGTGGGGAGGGACCTGGTTGGGCGAATCGGGGTGGAACTTGGGAGTAAGGGTGGGAAACTGGGATGGGCGGATCGGGGAGGGAGAGGCGTGGACCTGGGAGGACAGACCGGGAATGGCCCCACAATCCAGCGTCCCTCCTCCTCCTACCCAGCCCATGCCTTATGTCCCCGTCCCCAAATTTCACCCCGATCCGCCCCGTCTCTCTCTGTATCCCCAACCAGGATCCCACCCTCCCAGTTCCGTCCCCGATCAACCCACCCAGGTCCACGCCTTTCCCTTCCTTCCACTCTGAACCCCTCCCCACCCACTCCACTCCACTCCATCCTCCCGCCCTGCCCCCAATTCCTCCCAGATCGGCCCAACCAGGTCCCGCCCTATATTCCCCAACCAAGATCCCAACCTCATTCATCCGCCTACCCAGCCTATGCCCATGTCCCCTCCCCATATTCCACCTGATCCGCCCCAGTCTCTCCCCATGCCCTCCCATATGTCCCCGCTCCCAAATTCCACCCCGATCCGCCCACCAACAACCAGGATCACACCCTCCACAGTCCCTCTCCGATCCGCCCACCCTGAACCCCCTCTGCCCACCCAATCCCTCTGCCCACGCCCTCCCATGTCCCCGATCCGCCCAACCAGGTCCACGCCTTCCCTTCCGCCCACCCTGGACACCTACGCCCACCCACAAAACCGCCCTCCTTAGATTCCACCCTATACGCCCACCCCAGTCTTTCCCCTTATCCCCAACCAGGATCCCGCCCTCCCAAGTCCCTTTCCGATCCGCCCACCCAGATCCACGCCCTCCTAAAGTCCCTCCCCATCTGCCTACCCAGCTCATGCCCTCACATGTCCCCCTCCCCAAATTCCACCCCGATCCGCCCAACCAGGTCCCTCCCCGTATTCCCCAAACAGGACCTCACCCTCCCAAGTCTCTCTCACGATCCGCCCGCCTAGGTCCACGCCTTCCCAATCCCCATATCCGCCCACCCATTCCCACCATCCAAGTCTCTTCCTTGGTTCCACCGTCTCCCATCCTTGAGGTCATCCCAGAGTTACCTCCCCGGATTCTCTGGCCCCTCCCTGCCTCCTTCGGGTTCACTGTCCCTTTCTCCTCAGAGGGAGAAGGCCGGATGCCGGAAATTTGGTAAACATGCGCGTGAGGTACCAAAGCACATAGGGAACCTTGGTGAGAGATGGAGGTTTGGAATCAAAAGAAGGAGGAAGGAGTAAAAGACCGGTTGCAAGGAACCCGAGAGAGGTGTGCGAACCACGGGAAAGGGACTGAGGGAGGCAGGGAGGGCTGAACCAGGGGGAGCCCGACGGAAGCAGGGAGTTTGGGAGGCAGAGGGATTGGGAACCAGGCCCTCGAGGCAAAGGTTACTATGTGAAAAAGTCACCGGCTCATATCGTCCGGATCCGGCTCATTTTGTCCGACATATGTCAGGCTCATTCCGTCCGGATCCGGCTCATATCGTCCGGCAACTATAATTAAGTGTACCTAAAACTTACAAAAATATATATCCTGCAGAGGTTGACAAGTGTTCTTGCACTCTCACAACTCGCTATGCAAGAAAAAGACTCCTTATATCAAGGCTACCATGAACATATATGAACTTTTTTTAATTTCAAAAAGACATTACAAATTATTGCACAACTAATAGAGTTCATGTTTCAACCCCTGTAATATATGTTCTTGTAAGTTTAGACTTTAGGCACAAGGGAAGGGAAGTAGTGCGAAATATGTCACAGAAAGAAAACTATCTAAAGCTATTTTGACCAAAAAAAAAACGACCCTTACAAGGTTCTGAATGATTTGAAGAAGTAAAGAAAATGTTCATGAAACAAGGCCGTATCTGAAAGTACTACAGGCCGGTCGCAGATTCCTGTGCAGTTGCTCTATCTGCTTTATTTTGAATTGCCTATTATTCAATTTCTAATAGGGCATTGACTGGCAGTCAGTTTTGCTGAGTTCCAGCGACTGTGATACGAGATATCTGTGCATTATAAAAAGTTTACAAAATGCAACACATGTACATTTTAATGTACAAATTGTACTACAAACGCAAATGCCCTCCCTTCAAATATCACGTCGTTGTTTGCACTTACCTGTGTTTCGCTGCACTTCGGTTTGTCTTGCCTCACGTGCATAATCCTCTTCATGTTAAGTACACTCAGTGAAGTTATTTAAGGGAAGGGAGAAGTTATGAAGGTAAGGGAAGGGAGAGGTTAATCTATTAACTTTCGTGAGTAACTAGCAAGGTTGCCACTGGTTGAGGGGTGTCCAATTATTCATTGAACACAGCAAGTCTACTTTTCGTGACAAGTGAGGGGTGTTACAAGGTTGGGGGCGTAACGGGCTGTCAGTCGCTTTCCTTTATTGATGTTTAAGACCTGCGAGTTTTCTCTAAATTACAGTCAAAACTTTGAAACCACTTTCAAAGGAGATACGACCACTAAGACACACGAGAAGCTCTGACAGCCTTACCTTTCTTGTCTCATTCTTTGGTGTGGATCAAGTAGTAGGCCTACCTGAGTCATCTTTGCTTTTAACATTTCAGTCAAGTTTGTTTTTCACAAAGTCAGTTTACAGGCAAGCCTTACACAAGAATTCACTGAGTGCTTCGGAAAATAGAAATTGTGATACAACAAAACAGTGGACTTTTGAAACCCCTAGCATATTATACGAGCTACACGAACACAGGGGTGGAGGGGGATGGGGCAAAGGGCCAAATTTATCTTCAAGCTGGTCGCAGGTGTTTTTGTCCAGAGGGTCCATCAGATAGTGTAACACAACTTGTGTAATTAGTAGCATCCTCATGAGAATGTATACGGCCTTATGTAGGCAAAGGCACGGTACTGGTTCGGGAAGGGGTAGGGACAGGGATAGGTTGAAGTTTTTGATTATTCAGATATTGTCTGCTTCATATCCCAGTGTGGTAAAATTGTCACCCAGTGAAGAATAGCAAGGGTCCTCCATCTGTCTCTCTTAACCCTCTGATAAATTTCGTTTTGATGGGGGTTAAATGACAGGCCCCGGGGGAAGGAGACGGACACGTCTGTTTCATTATTCCTAAACGAGAAGGCGATCTAGCCGGTGCTCCGCCGCGATTTTGAAATCAAAAGGATTCAGTCTCTTCATTTACTATTTTCTTCTCCTAACCATCCACACCCTTTCAAATTACCAGGGTGTGGCTGGGACCCATCTCATGTAAATAATTAACCCGCCCATCGACGAAGTCTTCTACAATCTAAAAATCTTGCAGAAGAGAAAATATACCACCTTACATCATGGTCAACCAAAATACTTCATGCAACGATTCTCCGTCTTCATCAGCTGGTCAGTGAATGGCCGTCGGAGGGGATAACCACTTCAGTGAACCCTTTCTTCAACCATATTCATTTCATCAGCCCACAAAAAGTAAACATCTGTAAAGAAGAGGGAAACACGTGAAACAGCTTGAGCATGAACGACATGAATCGGAAAATTCTATGTACTATAAACATCATTTTATTTAAGTTCCTTGGTCACATTAAAAATGAATAAAACACTTTTTTGCTAAATTGCCCATTTCTCTTGCAAAGTACAAGCTTTCATAGAAGTATACTATGCTGTCTGAACGTTTTATAGTTAATTGAAATTGTAAAGCTTTTCATGAATAGGCCTTATCGCAAGACTGCTTCTAACGTTCTGATCAGCACTGGATTGCAAAATAGGTACTTTATACCCCAAACTTTTAGACCGATTAGCAGGTTCTTTTTAATTGATAAATTTCCAAATGTGCTATTTAAAGGGATTCTTCCACCACCTTACTGTGTGAGAGAGAGGGGAGTGAATTCGAAACCCTCTCAGGACAAAAAGTAATGTTTTTGGTTATAATCAGCTTGGATAGGGGGTATAACATCAGCTTTGTGGGGGTATTCACCAAACAGTGCCATCCGTCACACGAGACTGAAAATGCTACACGTTTACTTATAAACAGTATTAGCAAGTACACATTGGGTCAGCATAATTTGAACTTGTCGAATTTACAATAAGCTGTCAAAGAATACTTTCAGTTCTCTCTAAACCGCTGAATATGTGAGTGATAGCTGTTTCAGACCTGTTGCTCTGATGGGCACAGTCAAGCGCCGATCCAGATTTGAAAGGAAAAACAAATCTTATGTGAATCAAATAAAATCCGTAGCATGGGGTAAAGTGAGTCGTATCATGACATAAATATATCGGGTGTATCGAATGAAAGCAATTCGCTGTTTTTTTCAGATGTGGGGATACTTTACCCAAAAGACTTTTGGCCAGTTTTGGCTAATTATTTCAGAAGAAAAATACACAATCATAACTTTTTAACATGCTTTTGCTAATGCATATGCTTTGATAGCAAAATTGAACATTTGAGATAGCAGGATCATCTTGTAATTTATTCAGTAGGAGACATTATTGTATGTTTAGGTGCAATCTGCCTTTTTTCTAGGTTTTGTAAAGCAAATAGTGGAACTGGCTACTTTTGGACACTCATTTTGCTGCAATTTCTTCTTTGGACAAATAGCTATCTTATATTTCATATTAAGATGGGAGTGACACTTTCATTTTTGTTACTTTTGTGCCCTTTTTTCTCGTGTTTTTAAGATTTTTACTTATTGTATCAATTGATAACCTGGATCCAAGTCTTTTTTGCACTGGTGACGCTACGAAAAACTAGCATTGTCAGTCACTCCCTTGAGCTCTTTGCAAGCTTTAATTTCAGCCATTAATCATGCTTGTAGCTTGTTGCTGTGTTGAGAAAAAGCGTTCCGAAATTTGCCCTTTAAATATGAAAACTATGTTATTTAATATGGAAATTACTATCAAAATGCTGGAAATGTGTACATTTCTAAGGGACTTTACTCACAAAAATGCTTTTGAAGTCCTGAAAAATTGTTCTATAGAATAATTTTCTGATTTATACCCCCTATACAATTCTAACAAATTTGCCTTGTACGGCATTTAACTAAACTGACACGGATAACTGACTGTTGTTAAGGGAAAGATATCTAGTAGGTAGAACCGTGGATTTGTGTACAATTCCAACCTACCTATGGTGCTTGGGAAGTCCCTCCTCCCTTCTATGACGCCTGAAATTGTTATCTCACTTTTTGCTCCGAACTTATTAACAAAGAGGACCAATTTTGGAATCGAGAAATACAAAGAGGTAACAATACATTTGCTCACAAATTGTAAATAATACTGCCTGATTTTGAGCACATTACTTGACTTTTCTGAGTCTACACATTGATCTATCTATTAGTTAATGGGATAAGTAAAATGCTTGCTGTTTCAGAAACAATTTGGAGAACAGGAACATTTTTTCTTTCTTCTATCCTCCCCGACAGGTCGAGCCCTTTCTCCTTCAATCGTTTGATGTACTCTCATTTATTGCAGGAAGTTAGATTCCAGAAAGCTTGTACCTACACAAAAGCTCTAACCTTAAATGTCGTCTCTACATTTTGGCGCGAATTATTCTCACCCAATTTCAATCACTTGTTTATCGAATGGTGTCTACGGTATACTTTAATGTCCTTAATTTTTTAGCTCCAATCCAGCCATGATATCCAGAATGACGTTTGAAAAAGAAATCGTTTTTGTGGCATTCCTTAGCGCACACAGATCATCTTACCATAACTCTAACATCATAATTTCATAAGCAAGGCTTTCTCTCAGCATTGTGATTTTTTTAAATGAAATTTTAGAATTTGTTATTAGTATTAGTTTTGAAAACATGAGATTCTCAAAATGGAATGTCGACGCAAAATTAAAGCTTGGGAAGTGCCATTTCTTTAACTTATGAGTCCAGTAGTGTCCCTTAAAAATATTTCTCCGTTAGAATATTTTTAAGAACAAATACTCTTGCCCTACTACAACTTAGTGTATCTCGTCCCCTGAATAATTTTTAACACCCAGGGAGGGGGGTACGGAACTAGCACCCTTTTTGAGGAGTAAAATTCTGAATTTGCCCCTGTTTAAGGAGCAGAACTACTGCTAAGATGGGCACTTACATAGACACAACATGATAGCAAGGGTAACTAAACTGATTGTATAATAGGTTGTGATTGTAAATAGGTGTTGGGAGTAAATATATGCCCATATTGCAACATTGACAGATGTTGATATCAGTCAAACGGAAAAATAGTTCCCTGTAATTTTCGTCCTTCCTGTTTTAGGTGGGGTTTAAATCCGTTTTTCAAGCCTGCAGTCAACGGGGGGAGGGGAAGATCGAGGGTGGAGCCCGCTTAAACATATTCGCCCCAGACAATTCCATTACCATTGCCTTCATACATTTTAATATCTCGCCCAATTAAAAATATTTCGCTCACTGTAAGCTGCCTTTCCCCTTTCCTACCATTGCAGTACCTACTCTTGCTCCGGGCGTGCCCTGCCCATGTAACCAGCTAATTCATTGAGCTTTCACGGACTAAGAAAACTTTGCAAAATTTACCTGCACTTATCATCCAAATTATGAAAATTTCTTTATGAAAATATCACCACCACATATTTGGTCATCTTCGTCAGCTGCCAGATGTCACCGGTAAGAGATAAACTGTCTCATGTTTGTGTTGTTTATGTTGGATCTTGGATGGAACTGTTGCCAACCAGCCATATTTACTTCAGCATTTAGCACCTGCAAGAGACAGAAATATTGATGTAAGATAGCTTTATCTTACCAGAAATGCTATTGGCTTTCACTATTTATCACCTTTTAAGAAAATAGAGGGGGCAACTGAATGGACGTTGGGCGAGGAGTCTCAGGAGAGGGGATTTTTAGGATTATGGACGATTACGTTCGGAACGGCTTGTACCGAAAGAGTTAGCTTTGGAAAAATGTACTACCATAAATTAAATCTTTCAAATTTCTCTCAAAATTTCAGATTGTCGTTCTCATATTACTAAGTTACTCCTCTTTGTTTTCTAACTTTTATTGTTGGTGGAGGTTGCAGGTATCGAATTCTCAATAATATGGTTAGAATAATTCGTTTCCTATCAGTAATGGCCATCAGGTATAGAGTCCGAATTAGAAAGGGGTGGTAGTGACTATAGTAGATCCCAAAACAGGACTTAGTGATTGTTTCAAAAAGGAATAAAGCCCTGCATGTAGTATATCAAAAGAACTTTAAATGGCTGAATGATAAAATGAAAATAAATGAAGGTCTAAAAGATATATGTGCGGAAGAGGTCCTGCAAAAGTATTTTATAGAGGAGTATTGTATTTTAATTGCATCAATATAGCCCAGACAGAAAATTACTTTTGTGTGTCTAAGCCATTCAGTCTAATCAATAAACCCATGTCCCCGCAATAGATTTTCTTCCCAGAATATTATACATTACAGGATTAAAAATGTTACAAAATTTGACAAATTGACCGTTTGGGCTAAAACAATTAATCATGAGCTACAAAACAGTAAAGTTCTTTCTGATAGAGACATATTTCTTGAAAATAAAGTAACCGAGCTACCTTATTTTGTATTTTCTAGTACCATCATATATCATACTTTACGTAGTTTACAAATTTTTCTTTGCCTCCAAAATATTTACCCCCCGTTCATTTTCCGATGTCACAATGACAGTGGAACGGCTACTGGGTTTCTTGTACCAGCTCCTGACTGTTCACAAATGTAACCTGAATAAAACTTTGAATCGGTATAGGCGTACTCTCTTCGGATTTCATCCATCATTACTCTGATTCACAAATGTAGAGTGTCGGTCTCGAAGGTTCCCATTCCCTGTTTAGGGTGTGGTTTCAATCCCTGCTTTTCAAGCGCGTAGCCAATGGAAGGAGGGGAAGGGGCGGGCGGAACCCGCTTGGATGAAATTTCGCCCCCAGACAATTTCTGTTACGATTTGCCTACATACATTTTAATATCTTGCCCCCCCCCCTTAAAAATATTTTACCTAGGGAAAGCTGCAGGCTCGCCCTCGCCCTTCCCCTTCAGTTCCTAGTCTTCCTTCTAGCCTGTCCTACTTATGTAACCAGCTACTTCATTAAGCTTGGGCACAGCTTAAACAAAATTTGCAATATTTACCTTTACTCCACATCACAATTATGAAAATCTCTCTGTTTTATCGCCACCACATATTTAAGACATCTTCGTGATCTGTCAGGTGTCATCGGAAAGGGATATATGTTCTTACGTCTGTATTGTATATGGTAGATCTTTCATAGAATTGTTGCCAAACAGCCATATTTATCGCAGCATTAGCACCTGCAAGAGACAATAATACTGATGTGATACAGCTTAATCATGCATGCAAGAACTGCTATTAACTTTCATTATTTATCACCTTGTACGCAAATGTTACATCCAGGATTTTTCAATAGAGAGGGCGCAACTGAATGAGGGTTAGTCACAGGAGAGGACATCTTTTGGATTATGGGAGCTCACGTTCAGAATGGCTCTTTCAGAAAAGAATTTGTTTTGGAAAAAAAATATTCCATGAAATTCTCAATTCTTCCACATTTATCACAAGTTTCAAATTTTCGATATGAGATAGCTAAATGACCTCTTTTTTCCTTACATTTACGGATGATGGAGGTTGTATGTATTTACTTTTGGAAAAATTTCAAATAATTTGTCAGTATAACTTCGTTTCCTATCAGTAATGGTCATCAGAGATGGACTGGGAATGACAAAAGGGAGGAAGTAACGATTAGGTAGATACCATGACTAGACTAAAAGAGACTGTTACAAAAAGCTGTTGAAATATAGACATGTTTGTAGGATGCCCAGATAACTACAAACAGCTGAATAATGAATTGAAAATAAATGAGGCCAAAAATATAGCTGCGTACCGGTATTTTATAAGGGAACATTGCATTTTAATTGCATCGGTATATCCCATGCAGACAGAAAATTACTTTTATCCCTTTAAGTTAACCCATTCAGTCTTACCAATTAACTCTGTCAATAGCTTTTCCTCCCAGACTATTATACATTACAAGAGTAAGAAATGTTACATCATTTGAAACGTTGACAGTTTGGGTAAACAAATTTATGAGCTACAAAACAGTGACGTTCTTTCTGTGAGAGACATATTTCTTGAAAATAAAGTAACTGAGCTACCTAATTTTGAATTTTCCACCATTCTAGATCATGAAGTATTTCTGTGCCCCAAATACCGACTCTCTTTTCATTTCCTGAGATCGCAAATTCAATGGAACGAATACGTGTATCAGTCCCTGTTTTTTACAAAGCCCATGTGAAATTCTGAATTGGTATAGTAAAATCTTTTCGAGTTTGGTCTATCATTACTCTCATTTACAAATCTAGAGTGCTTGCCTCGCAGATTCCCATTCGCAAGTTTCGTTCAGTAATGTCCTTCAAAATCTGAAAAAGCCAAAAGAAATAAATAGACACTTAAGTAACCTAAACAACGTTTGGCTCATGTAAACTATTCAAGACACATGAGTCCATTTGTCTGAGGGACAGCAGCGAACAAAGTGTCTTTGGTTTCCATTGGTCTCCAAGAATTCGATTTATGTTTGTTTATGTCAAAGAGATTTCCAATGAGGCCAAATTATTAAAGATCTCTTCCTTCATTGTAATTCCTTCATTTCAAGTCCACATCTAGGGGAAAATGTTGAGGAAACATTTTCGAATGAAATTTAAATGAAATAAACACTACAGCAGTGCAATCTAATGTGCACTGTTTAAACCAGAAACTAAACCTTTATTCATTCTAATAATTCGACAATGCAAAAACTAATCATACCATTTTGAAGCTCGCGTTCGGCAAATAGTCACAATCCCCCCCCCCCCCAAAAAAAGAAAATCAGATATGAAATATTTGTCTTCGCAACAACAGAAGTAATTCCCAAGTAGGAATCTGTGAGCAATGTGAGCATTTGTATGAAAATATTCATGGACACATGGACACATGTAGGCTATGTTCATGTGGACGGACTTTCAGACAGCTAGACCCAATGCCCGTATGTCCCAAGATCATTCATGAACAGATTTTCTTCTCAATCTAAAGTCGGTCTCATAGCATTTGCATTTATAAGATTTGCAGAAATATTATCTCCTAACATCTTCTTTCTAGTACAAGATATTCCAGGAACGTAGACTGATAATCAAAATAGGGGAGGGAAAGGGCACAGTGCATGCTAAGATGTGCACTTCTATAGAAACATCATTAGCAAATGTAATTAAAATGATCGTTCAAAAAATAGGTGCTGAGAGTAAAAATTGTCCCCCTAATTACAACATTGACAGAAAACGGTCAAATGATGTCAATTTTGACATCAGTTAAACGGGTAAGTAGTTTCATGTTATTTTCGTCCTCCCTGGTAAGGGTGTGGTTTGAATCACTGCTTTTCAAGTACTGATTCAAGAAATTGGGGGGGGGGGGGAGCGGTAAACGCAGGCGTCGCCCGTTAAAAAGTTTTCCTCCCAGACAATTTCCATTACCGTCGCCTTCATACGTTTTCATATCTCTACCCCCTTAAAAATATTTCACCCACTGGAAGCTAACTCCCCTTCTTCCTTCCCCTTTGTACCTCGTCTGGCTCCGGGCTTGTCCGGCCTTTGCAACCATCTATTTCAGTAAGCTTGCACAGGTTGAGCAAAATGTGCAATATTAACCGGCACTCCACACCAAACTTATGAAAATCTCACCACCACATATTGAGCCATCTTCGTCAGCTGTCAGGTGTTACCGGGTACGGGTATGTTCTTACATTTGTGTTGTATGTGTTGGATCTGGATAGAATTGTTGCCAAACATCCGTATTTATTTCAGCATTTACATCACCTGAAAAAACAAAAAACATGTGATACAGCTTAACCATGAAAGAACTGCTATTGGTTTTCATTATTTATCACCTTTACATGCAAATGTTATATCCAGGACTTTTCAATATAGAGGGGCGCAACTGAATGGGCGTTAGGTAAGGAATCTCATGAGAGGATATCTTTGGATTATGGGAGATTACGTTCTGAATGGCACATACCGAGTAGAAAAAGTATTACGAGAAATTCTCAGATCGTTCACATTTTTCTCAAAGTTCAAAACTTTCGTTCTTATGATATAAGAAACTAAATGACCCCATAGGCGTAGGAAGCGGGGGGAGGGCTGAGGGGCTAAAGCCCCTGGTTAAAAAATGTGGTAGATTCGGAACTTTGTTTCCGCCCCCTCAATCCAAGGACGAAAACCACTTACTTGTTTCCTCTGTAAGACATGTCAAAAATTTGCAGAAATTTACCTTAAAACTTGTCCTAAATGTTACACGAAATTGCATCTAAGGACCCTCAAATATTCAAAATTTTCCAAAGAGGGGACCCCCTCCCCTTAGACCCCTTCCCCAGGACAGCGGTTCAAGATAACTTTCAACCCCCAGTCTCGACTAGCTTCCTAAGACTTCGAATGACCCCATCTCTTTCCAGACCTTTATGGAATGTTGAGGTTGTAAGTATTCACTTTTTGGAAAAGCTTCAAATAATTTCGTCAGAATAATTTGTTTCCTATCAGTTATGGTCATCAGAAAGGAGTGTGAATGAGAAATGAGAGGAAAGAATCGTTAGTGACATCCCACTAGAGTATTCAGACATCTACTGCTACAATTCCTTCAAACTTAAAACAAGAAATTAGCCCCTCCCTTTTTCGAGTGGGGTAAACTCCTGAATCTGCCGCTCTGTACAGCTGTAAGGGAGACAAGATGAGGTTTCTTAAATTTAGCTAATGTATAAAAACAATTTTCAGACCGCCTAATCGCTAATATAGGGGACTCGTCCTTAAGTGATGAAGATTCAGTGTAAGTGAAAACATTTTGCAAGCAGAGAACAAAGTAGGCTTTGGTTTTAATGGTCCCCGAGGATTTGATTTATGCTTAGAATGGCGAAGAGATTCAATGAGGCAAACTTTCAAAGGTTTCTTCGATCATTTTAATTGCAGCGTTTAAGTTCCACATTTTGGGAAAATTTGGGGACACTTTATGGAATGAAATTTAAATGAAATAAACACTACAGCAACGCCATCTAATCTGCATCATTTAACCAGAAACTAAAACTTTATTCATTCTAATACTTCAACAAAGCAAAAACTAATTACATTCTGGAGTCCAGACAGCATTTCACCGCAATTTAACAAAAAAAAAAATATGCTCTAAATTTTGTTTTCTTTTCGCAACAACCAAAGTGAAAATTATCAAGTGGGAATCTATTGGCAATCTGATACACTTGAATGACAATGTTTGTGGACAAATTTACTGTATGATCATGTGGACCGGCCGTACGACAGCTTGGCTAAACGCCCGTGTGTCCCAAGATCCTTCATGAACGGATTTTCTCCTCAAGCTGACAGTATAATAACATTTTTATAAACCAGATTTGCACAAGTATTATCTCCTTGCATTTTCCTCCTAGTTCAAGATATTCCAGGAACGTAGCATGATGGTCAGAACAGAGGAGGAAGGACATAGTGCATGCTAAGATGGACATTTACATAGACATATCATTAGCAAATGTAACTAAAGTTATTGTTTCAAAATATAGGTGTTGGGATTTTAAAAAAAGTACACATTACAACTCTGACAGACAAGTGACAAGCGATGTCAATTTTGACATCTTTCAAGCGGGAATATAGTTTATGTTATTTCGTCCTCCCAGGTTAGGAGTGGTTTGAATCACTGCTTTTCAAACCCTTGACAAATTGGTGGGGCGGGGGCTGAACCCACCCAGAAAAATTTCCGCCCCAGACCTTTTCCATTACCATTGCCTTAATACGTTTTAATGTCTCTCCCCCTCCCTGTTATAAATATTTCGAACACTGAAAGATGCCTCGCCCTCCCTCTGCAGAATACATCTTTAACGCTCCATGGTATTGAAGATTTATATACACCAATAAAGGAAAAAACATCGATATTGTAAATATTTTGTCACTGGAATAGCACTGTCTTTATAGTTGTCGCCTTTCGTCAGTCTGGATCCTATCGATCCAAATTGAAAGCTCTGAATTTTAAAGGGAATATACAGTCATCCGAATTTGAACTAGTCAGATCATTAGTCAACATACCCTGGTATCCTAATCCGTTTCCATCATATGACAATATCTTGTAACCCATACAGAAGGGAGTCCTTACCTTTAATGTGCACGGATTATGTTCTGAATGACCATGAAAGTTACCTGTCAGGGAAACAAGAGGACAATTCTTAGGTTTAGCTGATGTAAGGTTTGAAGACCTGCTTATTTAAAAGGGACACGTCCCTAAAGTGATGAAGATTCAATAAAAATGAAAACATTCTGCAAACAGCAAATAAAATGCGCTTTGCTTTTTAATGCACTAACCGTGAGTTTACCCATGGGCATAGTTGGTTAAGGTAATTTTGACATCAGGGTGGAGTCAGGCACTTACAAACGTTCCTAGCATTCATATAAAAATACATCTGACCCAAAAACTTTATTTATTCTAATGCTTCGAGAGTGTAAAATCTAATAATTCTGAAGCTCAGCCAGGATATTGTTTGTTGCAATTCAACAGAAAATAGCTGTAAAAACTTTTTTGGCAATAACCTAAGGGGTCATCACACAGTACCCTTAATATTATCCATGTGAAGTTTGAACGGTGAATAGCCACGTAATGTAACCATCGACAAATCTGGTCAATCAATAAATGTGCTGATATTGAAGGTATTATTTCATTGGTAATAAATTACATTTTTATTGACATTCCTTACCGTTAGTTTAAAATAAACATTTTGCCAAATACAGTAACGGAAGGTAGTACGTTAAATTATGCTTAAATTTTGAATGTGTCAAAGTTAGCCCAAAATTTTCTTCAACTAAAAACCCTTTCCATGACCTTAAATTAACCTTAATGTAATGGTCAGACAGTTTAGAATATGACTGTGGCAGGATTGGTCTCAATTGTAATAAGAGAGAATGGAACAAGCAAGATATGATAACACGACTGCTTTAAATAATTTGTAATTAGTTTGTCCCCCCCCCCTTCCTCGTAGCCGTGCTTCATCTGTTCAGAAACGGACAGGACACTTTACACAGGTACCAAAGCACGAGATTACACTAATTTCTAACAAGAAGTGACAAAGACAGATGAAGAGGAGATAAGGAAAGGCAGGAGAGGGCAACCAGAGGGCAAAAACTGATAAAAATTCTTTTGGAACATAAAATTTCAAATACACGTTTCTCATGTACACAAAAGTAATCTTGTGACAAAATTAGAAAGCTTTACTTTTTCACTTTTTACTTGTAAGTCAGGTTCGTTAAGAAGTGCAAGGAAAATGCGATATGGGACTGGGATCGGAGGTGTAGCAGGGATATGTATATATATATATATATATATATATATATATATATATATATATATATATACACATATATATATACACATATATATATATACATATAAATATATATATATATATATATATATATGTATATATATATATATATATCTATATATATATATATATATATATATATATATATATATATATATATATATATATATATATATATATATAGTTTAAGAAAATGAGGTAGTTTTTAGTGAGCACATTCTGTGTACCGCCCTACCAATCGTCACGCTTGTGCTGCCAATACCGCATGCATTTGAAATCATTTCACGTGTTTCGTGTTAAAAATTGGAGGTTCTTTAGTTAGACATCTGTATGATATTTTATGTACAAATTAATCTGATAGAAGGTGCATCAGGAATATTAAGAACACCAGGCAATCCTCTATTGCTTACAATCTGACTTTTTAAATTATGGGAAGGACAAATGATTTGCTTCCCCGGGAATCTGCTATTTTCGGCAAATAAAGGGGTTGGGGTTACCAAGGGTACATACAGCACTTAGATTTTTTGTTTAGGGGGAAATGGGGAAAGGGACAAGGACATCCCGCAGGGGAATTCCCTCGTCCACTCAATTAGTTATTGGGTACCTCCTACCGTTTGTCTTATTTCAAGTTCGTTTACGCCAATGCACTGTCTCTACAAAGTTAGTCGAAACAATTTAAACATTAGACAAAAACATTTGACAAAAACAAGTCAAAACTATGTTTTATGTGACCGTAGCTAAGTTTGTTTTGACTGTCAGAGCATGTGAGAGGTATATTGTAAACAATAAAGTTGAAGATATCAAATTTGGTAGCTATACAGTTACATTAAAAAATGTTCATCTTTTTTTCGTTCTAAAACTTTTACAGGTCACACCCCTCTCCCTTCACAAAGAACCAAAGACACCCTTCAGCCCTTGGGCCGATCCCGGAAATAAGCCATCAGCCTATCACATAACAATGAGGTTTTAACTTGTAAAGCAGCATTACCATTTTACATTTTAGCACTTTACGTTAAGAAAGGTGTGATCCCTATACCTTAGATCCCATCATGATGGTATTTCCTGCAGGAAGGGGGTAGGAATTACCAAATTTGGGACCCCAGATGTAAGCTACCGGGTTACCACCGTTTCCTATCTCTCGTGCTCAGATGGGGATTGAGAAAGAAACATCAAGTGGGAAGCACAGGTGTTAGTCCGGGGGAACATGAATTTTCCCCACCCTATCCCTGATAAATTTCTAAAATCCTGTAAACACTGCTTTCCCATGATGAACAAAAGTACTGAATTACCCAATACACATAGCATGTACAGTTTAAACTGACTAAATCCATATTTAAAACTTTGCCCTTAAAACTGCACCGGTTGGAAAATTGTAACACCTGTTTTGTAACTTTTTAGACAAATATTTAGTGTACGTCAAAGTATCACCGCCAAGTCAATCACATAACAAATGTTTTGAGATAAAAACCGCCCGAGGACCGACATATTGGGAAGTAGATATTAAAGTGACATGAAGAGTAATCTAAGGTCCTGGGGCGGCAATAATAGGGGGACGGTAAAACATAATTCCTCCAATAATTTGGTTTTTGAAAGACCCACTTTCATCCCTCACCCCTCTAACCAATACGTGGTCAACAGCATATAACATCTGCTGGTATTTCTGAGTGACATAGTCCCATCTAATAATTTGGTCGAGATCGATTGAATTCCTTTTACAGGGATTCCGCCAGAAATGCAAAAAAGGGGGGGGATTAATTGCTCCTAAACCCCTAGTCCAAATTGATGCTGTCCCTGGCTAAAGTTACAAGTGGGTTCAGGGGGACAAAAGCTTGCTTCAAGACCCCTATAAGGTGCATTTTGAAGGGTTTTAAAGGCCATTTACTTATGAAAGTTCAAACATTGCTGCAAAGGTGCCCTCTTCTTAAGTAAGAAACCAAGATATGGACCATTTTTTAATTTTTATGGAAATGAAAAGGGGGGGATTTTACCCACCTTCTTCTGGAAAGGGGGGACAAATCCCCCCCCTTTCCCCCTTTGGCGGAAACCCTGTTTTATATTTTGGCACGTTTGAAATGCCATGTTGGTCACTGAAAGTTTGGGGTTTCCTCCTGAAGTGTATGAGACTACTTGGATTTAGGGGCACCAGATTTTTCTTAGTACTATTTATATCTGTGTCTTTTTAGACCAAATTTTGCCCGACTTCCTACAGATTCTGTCTAAATTTTGGGGTTGCCCAAAAATTTTGGGCCCGGTAAAGTTCCCTTCCCCACTTCATAACCCCAATGGTTTCTTCTAGCGATGGCCGATAAGAATGTACTGTGTGCTACGTCAAAATAAATTTCTTCAAGCTTTAAAGCAAGGAAAGAAAATGCTGTGCAATAAAAATTGTAAAATGCTCGTAGGAATCCAAAAAGTCTAGAAGAAAATTAAAAAATAACACTTTCCACTTTAAATACCCTCAAAGTTCCGTAGATTTATCAGACATCCACTGATTACAGTTATGTCGCAAAAATGGAAACCTAAACAAACTAGAAAAAAGTAGGGATTCAAGAATTAACGGATACTTTTATCACAAAATTTAAATAAGTTGGTTTAAGGACGTAAGTATAAAGGGACATTTTCATAAGAAACGTACATGTCAGGACTTTTGAGTGGTGAAAATGGTGGGAGTCCCATTTTGGTGCACGTTGAACGCCTAAATTCTTTCATCTGTAAGTTTAGAAATGTCCTGGTAATCATAAAACAACTGCTACAGGGTAAATGGTGTGCAGGAAGCGTGGCAAAAAAATTCAGTCATTGCAAACTGTTTTCAAACAAATATCAGCAAACATTACTGATGTAGACAAAATATCGAGGGGTGAAAAATATTTCGTCCCCTCCACCAATTCACAAATAGGCTACCAACAAAATTATAATCTTCAGCCAAAGGTAAAAACAACTTTAATGGGTCTTCTTACATGTATTGTTCTTATAAACGCATTAAGTGTACACTGAGTTCCTAATAACTGATATCGGATGTATAGCTCTTTTTGGGTGAGAAAAGTGTCTATCCTATATTGCTTTTCTGAACTTTGGTACTGCTCTAATGTGCTCTATCACACAACACAACACAACGTTTGGAAGTATGATGGCGGGCTGTGAACACACTAAAGAGCATGTTTGTTCGCATCTAAACATGAATTTCCGAGCATGAATTAGTAGATTTGTTCAAATTAGAGGGAAAATTCGAGTAGCCATATAATCCTGCGCCATTGAATGAAACTTTGAAAACTTACCGGCATTTACATCGATATTTCGTAACTGAGATGATAAACCGTCAAAATGTCACTACCTCTTTTGGGTTAAAGTTCTGTACAAAACGCGAAGAAAAACTTCGTCGGCCGGATAATGGAATTTCATATTATGTGAGTGCGCAAGTGACAAACGGCCATCTCTGGATAAGTGCCGAGCCTTCCTTGCTCCTTCAGATAGCGTGATGGTTACTAGTACGAGGAAAATAGCAGTCCCATGATAAAGTAGGATGATTCCAACGGTAGAAACCAAAGGATATGGATTCCTCTATAACAGTTAATTTTCTTTTAAGAAATTTCTGGCTTCTTTCGTGTCTTCAGAATGCCCTTTTTCTTCGAAAAACTTCCCAAGTCAATGAACTCAATGCAAGACTAACAGAATGACGCAGGTACTGAACACAGTTGCGATCTTAATTCTCTTCATTCAGTTTGAATTCGTCTACCCGCCCTTAGAACCACGTGACTTGAGACAAAGGATGTCTTCGGGATCTGAAGTGATAACTATGCCCAAGTGCATCTCAGCTATGTCCAGCTTTGAATATTTGTAGAGCCCATGACCAGACTGACCAGCCAAACAAAAGGTGTTTTTACTACAAATCCACAATACAATAAGCAGTACAGGTGAAGTGTAAAAGCTCGTAAGAAAGGTTAAGTTCATCCGAGACTGCTCTTCCGGATGATTTCAAAAAGAAGCTTCCGCGCGTGATCTTCGACTCGCTTGAAAAGAATGAAAAATAGTGACAACTAACCTGAGGGACGGTAGTTTATTTGCTATCTCCTGAAGACTTCGCGAACTACTGGATCTAAACACATTTAGTGAGAGACCACATACTGCTACGCAGGCAGGGGCACCAGCAATACGAGTGGAGAAGTTGCCTACGTAGCAGGCTATACGGCATATTCCTTGTTCAGTCTGTCTGGTAAGCCTTAAAGAGGGACTGAGCAAACAGAGTCCGCTCCGCGGGACAGTGGAGAAGGGGTTCTGCCCCATCGATGCTATGAGACAGGAGATCAGTAAACATACTACTCTTTTCAACTCATACACCGGTGTAGTAGTAATGTTGTCACACTGCGTATTAACCTACAATATTCGGAAAATTGTGAGAAATGGTGGATTCAAAATCATTTCTAATGGAATTTCACGTGTTTCGAGAAATGGCGTTTATGAATTGCCTTGTAGGCCGGACCAATGGTCTCGCCGCTGTATGCGATGTGCGGGCGAAAGGTTCCCCACCCCTGCTGTAGTTTAACCCAATTGTGTTGTTGGGGAATAGCACAACTAAAACCTGAGACCTACAAAACCCTGTACCAACTCCCGTTTCCCTTTGTCAGTCGATCGGGTTTTCGAATAAGCACTGACTCAAGAAGTTTTTGGAAAAGAAATCAGGGGGACCAGTGCCGACCTCCTTATTCACCAGCCTCCTCTAACCATACTTTATAGGCTAATTTTGGCTAAGATAGTTCGAGTTGTGTAAAACGTTTCAAGCATGGTTAAAAATACACCTGCAGACATGAAAGGTTTATTTTTGCACAGTGTATATATAGTCAAGTAACTTTTACAGCCACTGGTGTGGAACCCCGGCGGCAATAGTTGAATGAGGGTCAAGTTCAGGGGCTTCGAACACTATTTGAAAGAAGCTGAAAGATCTACAGCCTTAAAACCGGGTAGGGAAATGGCTATTTGTAGATGAGTTGTGTGACAAAACTGTAGGAGGGCTTTCAGAGTACCAAGAATTATTTCTGAAGTTCAAGACAGGGGCTGACTCGATTAAAAGTAACCTTTTTAGAAACATAATTTCTTGGATTACACATGCCTCACCCTGTGAAAATCTGTTTGAAAGATTAAAGAAAATAAACATTTTAACGATAGACGAATTAAAATTGAAGTCTAACATCGACCAGAGGCTCCACAAGGATTTCAAAACGGGTGGAAGGGGAAGCAAAAATTTTCCTGGGAGCAACAATTGTGTGTGTGCACATTGCTCCTGTAAAGTACCGGGTAGCACCTTTGAAGAGGAGAGGACTGGGGAAAGTGGGGACAAAGACTGACTGAGGGAAATGCCCCCATATCCCCCGCCACTGACATTAACTGCTATGTTTTCTTGTCACCTTCAATCCTAAGTTTTGTGTAACTTCTCTTCATATTTCTGTACTTTTAGGGGCCAGACTAGAAAAGTCTCTCAACTTACTTCTGGTCCCTCTCCCTTCTCATCCCTTCATGTACTATTAGTACTGACAACATTCTTTAATATCGTTCTGTATATGTGTTATTAAATTGTATCAATTTGATTGTACATATCTTTTGTAATTATGAGAAGGAAGAAATAAACTGCACTGAACTGAACTGAAAAACCTGTGGATAAAATGTAACTACTTACCGCATGACACATTGTTAGTCATGTATGGAATTACAAAGAAACATAAACAAATGAACTTGTACCTTCAACGGCTACACTAGGGCCCACTAGGAAACTGCATGCGTGTCCCGGACGTGTCCGGGACATCCTTGGATAAAGGGAAATATGTTTGCTCCACCGGGACCCAGAGACTTTTAGGGCTGCACCCCCGACCTTGCGGTGCACTAACCCCTCACCTTCTGAGTACGGTCCTGTCTGCATAAATAATGAATGAGAGAACATCTGACGGTAAACAAACACAAAGAACAGACCTCAGACTTTTTATATGATTTCATATAAGAATTGTGTGAACCTGACTAGGTGGCTTCCTTTCATACCATGTCCTACGGAGAGAAAACACTTTGCTCTTTCATTTCTGACTTCAGTGCTTTAGGAAGAGTCCTTACCGCCAGGTAAGCAGACGCATACCATGAAAATACTACCTGGGATAGTACTAACTTCCATACTCATAACTTTACCACGTTTTGCGCCACCACAATTGTCTATAAAATACACGTACTGAGACTGATACTAAAGTAACTATCACAGACACAGATACACACACACACGCACGCACAAAGATGCATTTAAGGAAAGAGCACCTGATAAGCGCAGCAGCTCTTGGTTGAACGAGGTTCTTTCACGTGAAAACACATTTAAAGCCGCACAAGTTTGTCGGGTTTAGAACTTGTGGGCCTATCCCTAACAGCCGCAAGATGTGGAAAGATCTGATTCAATTGTTGGCGGCAACTCAACAAACCACGGTTCTGTTTGATAAGACTTAAGATTTAACAAGCAATCGTGCTACTGAAGTCAAACTTAAGATCGATCTTAACTCTTTATGAAACATAGCCCAGAAAGGGTTCCGTCTTTGCAAGCATTGGACTGTGTAGAATATAATTTGCTGCTGGCCCTAGTAGTAGTAGTAGTAGTAGTAGTAGTAGTAGTAGTAGTAGTAGTAGTAGTAAAATTTATTGATATTTATCATAAAATGACAATATAATAAAATGGACAACAAGCAAAGACGTAGAAACGTAAAAAACTACCTCTGTATCATACAATTCAAAACTTTCAAACTCCTTGGTAAAAATGACCTTCTAAAACGTTCCGTACGCATGCGTGGAAGGGTGTAGAGCCTACATGGTTTTACGTAATAATCAGATAGAGGGTGCTCAGAATCCTCAACTATAGCATTAGCACACTGATGGAGCATGTGATCAATGTGATCATCAGTAATCGAATAATACATTTTAATAACTTTGTTCAGATAAATCAGTTGAGTCTTACAACACGAGGACAGCCACACTGGGCCACAATACACAATAAAAGAGAACACCATTGTCTGAAAAAGCCAAAGCTGCTTATCAAAATCTAAGCCGAAACCAGCAAGCCTACGTATACAAAATAATCTTTGTCTGGCTTTAGACACCAAATTATCAACATGGGTGCTCCAAGTTAAAGAACTCCTGAAAGTAATCCCTAGATACTTAAAATCGGAAACAACTTCAATCTCATTATCACCGATAAAAACTGGATCATGACCTTGATGTGCACGAAAATCTACAATCATCTCTTTTGTTTTCTTGTTATTTATGAACAAGTAGTTTCCCTTACACCAGACCAACGAATTCTTTATGGTTGCATTATAATTTGCTAAAAGTTGCGGATTGTTATCATTGCACAGACCAATAATGGCAGTATCATCGGCATATTTTAAAATGTAAACATTGTCGTAAAAAGAGACCAGCGAGTCAGTGTAAATTGCAAAGAGTAGAGGAGATAAGCAGCAGCCCTGTGGAACCCCCGTGTTCGTAGCTAAAACACTGCTGTTGACATTGTCACAGTGAACATACTGCGTACGATCGAACAGGAAATTATATAATAAAATGATCATATTATCACTGACATATTCTTCCAAGATGCTCAATAATTTGGAACAACAAATTGTGTTGAATGCAGAGCTAAAATCCATAAAACAGACTCTAGCATAATTGCCAGGAATGTCCACATGTTGACGTAAAGCAGTGTCCAACAATAAACAGGCATCCTCAGTTGATCTGCCACTACGATATGCAAACTGGTATTTATCAAGTGATGGAATACAATTCAAAATCTCAGTACGTATGAGCCTCTCAAAACACTTCATTATAACACTAGTCAAGGCGATTGGTCTATAGTCTGTATTCGCAACTGGACGAGTCACTTTCGGTAATGGCATAATTTTACTCTGTTTCCATATCGCAGGGATGTGTCCATTTCTCAGCTAAAACAACAAGTAAAAAGCAAATATATAATCTGTGAGAGTTCGGAGTGGTAATGTTTTAAAAACCATCCAGGGATGTTGTCGGGGCCACACGATGAAGAAGGCTTACACGACCTGAGAACAGCAGTGACGTCATCCGGCGTAAAAGGCGGTTCCCTGGTAGAATCCACTTCCGGTAGGTCTACAGGCTGGGCCGGTCTCTCAAAACGACAGAAGAACTCGTTGAGGTCGTCAACATCAGCAATCGTGTTATAGGCCTCCCCTTCTCCGCATCCCATCATGAGCTTTAGGCCTCTCCACATTTCCTTGGGATTTGTCGACGCCCTGGACATAACTTTGTCTTTGTATTTGTGTTTAGCCGCCTGGATTTCAGTTTTAATCTTGGCATTGATGGGTCCGAGGTCTTCATTATCCCTATGTAGTTGATGTTTTGCTTTCAATAAATCTTTAACTGCATTGTTCATCCATGGGTGATTGTTAGAATATGTCTTAAAGTGCTTGACTGGAATAGCTACTTCAATACAAAACTGAAAATACCCGGTTATCACGTCAACAGTTTGATCAAAATCATCCATGTCTAATAAGGTGTTCCAATCTGTAGTTCATGTAGGAGCAGGTTCATGTTGGAACGGCATGTCCACGGTTGGTGAGGCACCTATAAATACACATGGGTCTATCATTACGGTCTACACTATGAAATAGTTTTCAAGCAATGTGGATCATAATAAAATTTCTTGGGATATCGTCCCCAAATGACTAAAGGTCTTTCTGCCTATAGGTGTTTGATCAATGACATTTTGGCGGTAAATTATGTCGTCCTCCATCGTTAGCTATGGCAACGATCACAAATTCCGTCGTCTACTTCAAAGGTCTTTTCTCATGCCTTTCCATACCATTTTGTCACTGTATTTGTTTCGGGGGCAAGCAGGGGTAAAGAAACCGACGGACACAAAGAGCACGTAAACGTAACCCCTCCCATCAAGCTTGATGAATCTGTTCCATCTGTAAGCTAAAGTGTTTGGGACCATCATGAACTGGAAAATTGCCATTAAGAAATCTTTCACTTCGAATTAATTCCTCCCCAACTTTAAAAAGTCCTTCTACTTAATATACTGACCCCTGTATTTGCTTCCAGCTATCATTTCACCCTATCCCCCTCTTCCCTACCATTCTTCTGTCAGGGACCGTAACCAGCTACTCGAATTAAGTAGGAGATTAAGTTGGACAAAGTTCATGTCTGAGGTGGCAATTTCACAGAATTAGATTGTGTCGCTTAAGAATGCCTTCATCATAGCTACGGATCCGTTCCCGACAGAGGTGGCGCCAAGATTTGCCAGACAGGGGAACAAGCTCCAAGACGGGGGAGGGGCAGCAACCCGAAGCCGAGACAAAGGCGACCGGTTGCCGAGAGGAAGTCGAAAGTTAAATCGTCGGCGCGCTTAACCCCGAAAATGTTTGGCTTCTAGTTACGTTTGGGGTTTTTAATAAAGAAAATTTAAAAAAAATAATTGGATAAAAATTGGATTTATATTGAAGAAAATTTGAAAACTTTGGGTGTTTGTCAAAGGGTCTGCCCTTCCTAAGAGCAAAATCAAGCAGATTGTCGGGGCGACTGAATGTCATCGGGATTACATATTTATCGAACGCAATAAGTCTCCGACGAAACTGGGAAATTTCCCCTACGGGTCAGCCTTCCCCAAAGAGTGGCCATGGTCTGCCTGTCCCCCTCCTCCCACTGGCGCCACCCTGGTTCCCGACTGGCTCCGTTCTTGCTCAAATCAAGCTCTTAACCCCCAAGTATTCAGTAAAACTTCAAAACAAAAGCCTTTCCTACACGTGAACACCGACCGATCTGAACATAGTTTCAGGACGATTCTTCTTAGCAGGTGTCGAATTATGTACTCGAGGGGCTGGTGTACTCCTTCTGTTGGCGTACATACTCTAACCAGTGCAGCCTATGTAGGTGCAGGGAGTAATACAAGTCAGCCGGGCGGGCGACTTCCATCCAGATAAATAGAGTAAGTAAATGTGACAGGTATTTTATGCAGTTAACGGACCACATCACTCTTTCATATCAGCTGAGCGAGAAGAGATGGTCCGCAAGTCTGTAAATATATCGGTGTTACTATAGGACTTGAGCATATGTGGGAAGTACTTTCGAGACAAGGACCGGAAGATAGTTCAAAAGGGGGCAGTTGATGACACTTGCTAAGCGGATCACCAAGTGGCGTGCTTATACAGATAATTGAAACCCGGGAAGATCCTTCCCTTTTCACCTGACAGTGTGCATGAGTGCCATCCTGGGGGAGCGTGCTGAGAACTGGCTTAGGTATAAAATTGTGCTATCTTTTGCAAAGCCTTGAACAGATTATGTCTTTACAAGTTGTATTTTATAGTGATATTCTTCCTACTTGACTTGGCGTAAGTCTAGAGGTGCTCTCTAGGAGAAGGGGATGACACTCTTTATACGCCACTATATACTCATTGCGAAATATTGTCTTTATGAGGTGGCTTGGATGAAAAATGGTGCTATCTTTGGTAAAGCTTCTTAAAACGTAGAATTTATTATATGTTTAGGAACCCTCGTTATAAAGTGATTTTTTCTGTTTTGGAAGGTCCGGCGGTGTAAGGATGTTGCCTCAGAGGAGGGATGACACCTTTACAATTTGAGAAATTTTTCTTGCTCTAAGCTTTCCGAGATCTAAAATGGTGTTATCTGTGGGGAATCTTTGGGCTGCATGATAATATGATCTGAAATGTTAATTATATATTGAATTTTTCAAGAAAATGTTCTGTGGAATGTCTCCTAGATGAGGGAGGGAATGGCACGCTTTAGACCTTAAAGGTTGCAAAAGTTGCAGCTAAATATTCCTTCCTTTTAGGTTTCATACTTTTAGAAACAAGTTCAGATTTCAAGAACAAACGTTAGACTTGATTTAGAGGGGAAAACGCATTCACCCAATTTGAATGAGTAAACCCGGATATCCTATTTCATGAACGGCTTTTGAGGAACATGTTACAACATATTTCTCATTGAGTTGTGAAATTCACGTATAGATTGAATATGCAATACTTATGGCTATCAAGAAAGATACTTGAAATACCAGGACATGTCTGTTGTCTCAAAATAAGTTTGGGCGACTGCTTGTGCACTTTAATTTAAAAGTTTCTTTACCAGCTCCTTTGAGTTTAGCAAATTATTAAAGGTAATCATAGGCTATTTTATCTTTAGCCAGTGTATATGCTGGTGTATTCAAGTGATGTATCTTGTAGGAGGAAGATGGTTCATTCGTCAGGAGAAGAAACCCGCATAAGAATGCATCCACGGCGGGGTCCGGGGACCTCCCTGGGAAAATTTGGGAAGAAAAGGAACCCTTATTTTGTGATTTCCCAGGTTTGGGGCCGGGCTTAAAATCATAATTTGGACAGTGAAATTTTCAGCATTTGAGTATTTTCTCAAGTAGGCCAATTTTCATTTTCGTTTTGGAAATCTCGGGGGGGGGGGGCAGTTGCCCCCTACCCCGGCAGGCTACTGCCCTATAACGCAGGTCCTGTTGCCAACCAGTAGTAATGCCATGAGTTTGCAAATTACATGAGTCTATATCTCAGAGCTCAACCTTAACCTACAACCTTAAGCGCCTACTGATAGGCCTATTTCATTTTGCAAAAACCATGACTTATAGAATGATAAGCATTTAAAATAAGATAGCTGAGTAACTTTATTTTGAACATATAAAGTTTTCACGAAAAGAAATTCATTACTTTGTAGCTCATAAATAATTTGTTGGCCCAAGCTTTCAAATTTTTAAATGATGCAACATTCTTAACTCTTGTAATACATAATACAGGCGTAGGAAGCTGGTCAAGACTGCCGGGTGAACGTTTTTTTGGAAAATTTTTGAATATTTGACGGTCCTTACATGCAATTTGGGGCAACATATTGGACAAATTTTAAGGTAAATTACAGCAAATTTTTGACATTTCTTACAAAGGAAACAAATAAGGGGTTTTCGTCCTTGGATTGAGGGGGCTGAAGCATAGTTCCGCCTACCACATTTTGACTGGGGCTAACGCCCCCAGTCCCTCCCTCGCTTCCTACGCCTATGGGAGGAGGTGAAACCGTTGCTAGAGTTTAAGGGTGACTGTGAATGTTTTAATAATGATAAAAGGTGTTTTCTGTCAGCGCCAAACTTATCAAACATATTACGCAATAGTTTCCTTTAAAGCATCAGGCACAACTTAGTCCTGAGTGTGAAGAGCAACAATGAAAAAAAGTCTCCGGAGAACACTGAACATTTGTGCTGTGTATTTGTGTATGTTAACATCTCGACAACTATAAGCAGTATTTTCCAAGGCATATGTTTGCGTAATGATTTCTACAAGTTACCATTTAGCACAATTGAAAAAAGGTCTATTCTTTGAGTCTTTACAATTATCCATCTCATTATTCTTAAATTTCACTTTTAGTATCTTCTAAAACAGACTGCCATTAGTAGAAGCAGTAAAAAAATACATAAAGACAAAAATGTAAGTCTGATAGAATTTCAAGGGACTGAAAGGATGCGCTGACGTCCTAGAAAGTTGGTTTTACTGACAGTTTTACAGATAATCAAAAGCAAGCAATTTTTGTAGTTCTGATACAACAGCCAATATATATATATATATATATATATATATATATATATATATATATATATATATATATATATATATATATAATCGTAAAAGGTGTTAACCAGTAAATGGTAAAGTGCTCAACCTGTAAAGGGAGCGACTGGGTTTCTACAAGACAATGTTGTTTAACGCCGAAACACCATGGTGCAAGCGTACCGAATCTTTATTCGATGTCACCATGGGCAGTTTCGACGGTGCTGAAACTTGTGAACTAGTAGGATTATACCTACCATCACAAGTTCAGCACATTAACATGAATGTTGGTCTGTACAGAGACGACGGTTTGGCAGTTTGCAAAGCAACACCCAGGCAAACAGAGAACATAAAGAAATATGCAAGATATTCGCAAACAACAAGCTAAAAATAGAAATTGACTCAAACAAAAAATAGTAAACTTCTTAGACGTAACTCTCGATCTCCACACAAGCACATACAAACCATACATGAAACCCAACAACATCCCTCTCTATGTGCACAAACAGAGCAACCACCCTCCACTCATCATGAAGAACATCCCAGAAAGCATCAACAGGAGACTATCTAACATCTCATCCGACGAAAACACTTTCAGCACCTCAGCACCCATATACCAGGAAGCACTGCACAAAAGTGGCTATGGGTATAATCTAAAGTACAGAACCCAACCGCTTAACACCAGTCAACAAAACAAGGCCACAAAACGAAGACGTGCCAGAAACATAACTGGTTTAACCCCCATTCAGTGACAATGTCACCACCAACATTGGCAAGAAGTTCTTCAACCTTTTAGACAGCTGCTTCCCGCCTGGACATAAACTACATACTCTACTCAACAGAAACACGGTAAAACTGAGTTACAGCTGCATGGCAAACATGGACCAAATAATATCAGCGCACAACAAATACATACTGACCAAACAGTATCTGCAACCAGCAACACAAAACAACTGCAATTGCAGAAACCAAAGCCAGTGTCCACTGCAAGGCAACTGCCTCACCAACAACAGAAAACACCTTCAAAACCAGATACAACGCCCACAAGTCTAGCTTCAAACACAAAGACAAGAGAAACGCAACTGCACTCAGTGAATACATCTGGAAATTAAAGGATTCAAATGTAGAACACTCCGTGAAATGGAAGCTTATAAGCAAAGCTCGGGCATACATCATCAAAAACCTGCAACCTCTGTTTAGAAGAAAAGTTCTTCATCATACTCAGACCTTCCTTAGCCACTTTAAACAAAAGAAACGAACTCATCAGCTCTTGCAGACACAGAAATAAACATCTGCTGTGTAATTATTCCAATAGGCAATGGATCTTGACTCGACCTAATCACCCGTGCCTGTTTTCAAAAACGAACACGTTTTCAAAAACAACACGTCCACAGTACGGTTCAACGGGCACGGCGTATCCAACGTTGCTGACACCATTCTACATCAGGCTTCTGAAGAGTGAGGACTTGTTCAAAACTGGCCCTTACGAAACAGTTCTGTAAAGCTGTCTTGTAGTAACCCAGTTACAACCTTTCAATATATATATATATATATATATATATATATATATATATATATATATATATATATATATATGAAGTATAAAGTTATCAATCGATAATTTACATGCATTTATTTACATTTTCTCAGATTAAAAGAAGGCTCAACCTACTGAAAGGGCTAACATCGGCTGGTCCGTCTGATGTCCGTTTTTTGTAACTACATAGGGCCATGTCCGATTCCATCACAACGTTTTGGACCTTCTTTTAACTTTGAGAATTCTAATTTAATTTGATATTGCACAGACCGACGTACTTTTAAAGTAACTTACTGCCTGAGTGGCGTTGCACGGTATTAATTTGTTTGCGAATCCTATTACCTTATCTATTAATTATTCACCCAATAGTTTCAATTTCGAGAGTGGAAGTGATTTTTTTCAAGTAGACATTTTTCCTTCTAAAATAAAATTCCCCGGATAATATCACTGTTACAGCAGCGCTATCCGTGAAAAGTTGAAAAATAAAAGCTTACAAGAAAGAAATCTTGTGAGTTCTTCCTTACACGTCACAAATTTGCCTATCTAGCTATATGTTTATTCATGATGAAAATTTAAATATAAATTACTCTGTTTAAATTTTCAATATCTGATGGAAATTGTGGCTATTTTCTGGGTATTAATGTTTTCACATCAAGCGCCCAACTATGTCATTTTCACAAGGCATATCACCAGAGGCAAGTTTCATAACGACTTAACGCAGGCTGGATCTGAAGGTGATTATGCAATTGACCTATTTTAAACCAAACATAAAATCAAAAATATCACTTTTAAAACATAACCTAGATCTTTAAAGGGAAAATGCAGTCACCCCAATATGGATTAGTGTACCCGCGTTTCCTTATTCAGGAATCGCTTCTCAGCCTTTTGGCTAAGGTCATGTGTAGTATCTGTTCTTTTCAGCCAGTCAAGAACGGGACCACGCATGACAGATCCATGATGTAGAGGTCTGAGGGTCAAGAGGTTGGTCAGTTAGGTTTGTTGTCCCTTGGGGACGTAGCTCCTTCGGGGCGCAGAACTCCTTCGGTTTGGTTTCGCCCCTTGGCTCTTCGTCAGAGAGTTGAGGGGACTTTTGAAAAAGTATCCTAATTCAGGAATGGCTCCTTTCAATCATGTGACAATATTTTGCCAATTATTTTGTGAACTGAAGCAGAATTACTCCTTGCTGTACCTTTAACAATATGTTTGTTCAGAAACATAATTGAAATTGTATTTGTAAGGAAAATAAGAGATTTGTAAGATTTAGCTATTGTTTGAAAATTAACTTGCGGCGGACTGCTCATTCCCTTTGAAAGTTTGAACACAAAGTTTGCCTGCTTTGAGCATTTTCGCCGTCTGCTTGTCACACAGAGACCTTTTCTGTTTCCACTTTTTCCGTTGGTACCGAAAAGTAAGCTGAATTTGATTTCCCCCCTTTCCTCTTGTGATAGCGTGCTACTAGCAGTGTAATAACTATAACAACCACTATCACGAGAATGATTAAAACAGACAACCAAACAATTAGACTCTTATTAGACGACGTCTCGGATTCTTTCTTTGTGGTGGTTTCTAACGCCGGTTGTTCAGTTGTAGTTTCCAAATCTTCGAAAGAGGGCGGTATGTATCGACGGAATGTAGCCCGTTCGATGTTAGAGATGACTCCCTCGTTGTCAACGTCATCAACAGCGTACACACCGATCATGAAGGACATGGTTTCTACATCTTCTGGGAGGGGTACAAGGAATGTGATAACCTCTTTAATTCCAAACGGAGCAGGAGAGGAGAGGTTGCCCTCAGTGACGTTATTTTGATGAATCCTGGGACAGGACGTCAGATTGTTTCTCAGCTCATGAGGAGACTTCGACCAGTGCAGGACGTAATGATGTGCTGTGGGGATGGGACAAACATTGGACGAAGAAATCATTTTTTGAATATTAAGAAAGAGCGTAAAGTAATTAAATAAGTATCTCTACGTGCACTGGCGTAGGCAAGGGGGTTGGGAGGGTGCCCTGAGCCCGTCCCTTAGTGTCTCCCCGTATGTTAACATTACCCGCTTAGCGCGAGAAAGTTTGGACTTTGGGAGGGATGTCCAACCCCCTCGTCCCACGTCCATCCCTCGGATAAATCTATCGGATGGACTTGGCTAAATCCCGTACTAATCTTACGTACGCAACTGTTTACAAACTGTTTAAAGTTGTTAAACTTGCCCTAACATCGTTTTCTTACCATTTCCAAAATCCAGATCGTCTCCAGGTGCTGTAAATGTCACAGTTATAGATTTTGCATCAACCGAGGCATTGACCACCTCAAGATCAGTAATTTTGTTGGGCGCAACAGTATCCGCCTCAGGCGACCATCCCTCGGGTACGTTAGAAATCCTTGCCGCACCTCCTGAGACCCCACGTGTAAAGTTCGGCGCTGGTACGCCCTCAAGTTCTTTTAGGGGAGCTCCTGGAAATGTGATATTCAGGTTACCTGTAAAAGGTCAAGGAAAGGAACAAGTTCGCGTATGAGTTATAGCAACTGATCTGAAAGTTAGTAAGTCTACTGATTGTAAGTCATGCGAAAATATTTGTTTTCGTAAACGGTTTTTACTCGCTATAAACTGAAAGCAATGACAAAGTCAAAGAAACAAAACCTAAAAGTGTCGCATTCCATACACTTCTTCCCCTCTTATAAATGGTGGTTGGTTTACAGTTATTATGTAGTTATTATATAAGAAATTTACAGAGTATAAAAATATTGGTTGGTTTACGGTAGGGGGTGCAGCCTGCGGCAAAAGCGCCAAATGCAGCCCCTGGCTCCCCTCTTCTAGTGTAGCCCTCACCCTAACAAATTATAAGCTTACCCTTCTTCAAACCCAGAACTGATCCTTAGGTTCATGATTCTTACTTCAAAAGTTTGCTGATAGTAGCACCAATTTGCATCCAAGCCCTATTAAGGACGTGGATAGCCGATCGCCGCGATCCCCTTAGACTGGCTTAGAAGACCGTTCCCCATGCTGCCTCGATGCGGCCCCTCAGTAGATCATAAAAACGCAAGGTAGCCTAATGGTCGAAAAGGTTTCACACTCCTTGTTTACATTTACTGCAATTTATTGAATCAACTTTAATGAAGGGAGGTAAAGTAAACTCAAGAGTAGTTGGGAGGTAAGGTAACCTCAAGAGTAGTTGGGAGGTAAGGTAACCTCAAGAGTAGTTGGGAGGTAAGGTAACCTCAAGAGTAGTTGGGAGGTAAGGTAACCTCAAGAGTAGTTGGGAGGTAAGGTAAACTGAACAGTAGTGAGGGCCGGGTAAGGATAACTCAAGAGAAGCTGGGGGTAAGGTAACCTCAAGAGTTGGGAGGTAAGGTAACCTCAAGAGTAGTTGGGAGGTAAGGTAAAATCAAGAGTTGGGAGGTAAGGTAAACTCAAGAGAAGTTGGGAGGTAAGGTAGCCTCAAGAGTAGTTGGGAGGTGAGGTAAACTCAAGAGTAGTGAGGGGGATAAGGGTAACTCAAGAGATGCTGGGAGGTAAGGTAGCCTCGAGAGTAGTTGGGAGGTAAAATAAACTCAAGAGTAGTGAAGGGGATAAGGTTACCTCGAGAGAAGCTTGGAAGTAAGGTAACCTCAAGAGTAGTTGGGAGGTAAGGTAACCTCACGAGTAGTTGGGGGTAAGGTAAACTCAAGAGTTTTCATTTACTTTTGGCAGGGAATCGGGACTGAATTTCAGGATGCAATGGGGATATACACAGTGAATTACTTGTAAAACAAGATGTCCTCTTAGTGTCTAACATTCCGTATCGAAGACTGCGTTAGTAACCCATCAATAAGGAATGAGTGTTAAACTCGATTGATATGAATCACAGTGAACTACTTTAACATTTGATTCTCTTTTTAGAAAATTGTTCATTGCATAATTCAAAGATGTGATACCGAATTCAGATAGGTTCCCGGCGAGGAGTATTTCTGGGTTGAAGTACATGTCGACTCCTGAGTAGGGTGACCTAACTGATGGCTTCAGGATAATCGCCTCTCCATTATTTTCAACTCGTACCTTCATTCCGTAGAAACCCAGTCCGATAAACTGGGTAAAATACCTGGAGTAAATGCCATCGTCTTTTGTGATGTCAGCACCTAGGATAGAGCAGTGAAACATTTAGTTTGTTCTAAATGTTCTAATAGTGAAGAGTTTACCTCGACCCCAAACATTGTGCAGAACAAACAATCGAACAATAGAATCGGACAACATTGGTAACACACGTTTGACTTTAAGTTTACCGCTCCACTCCCCTTTGGCCGCTCGTCAATGTGTCTGACAAAAATGATGATGACATGCACGCAGAGGCGGACGGGATATTTTTTATTCTTTTTAGGAGACTGAGCCATCCTCGTCCCGGAAAACTTGGGTAAACCGAGGAAATCGCCTTTTTGCATTCTGCCCGAGAAATAATTGGTTTTGCAGCAACTCCAGGGGTTAATTTGCAGCCCCTAGCTCCCTTGGTGTGCAGGATTTGGCAGAGAGTTTGTGTGTTTGTCTGTTTATTCGCTTGTTTGTTTGTATGTGCGTGCGAGCATGCAAGCTCGTGTGTCTTGAAATTCAGTACTACTTAATTATCAGTCACAAAACAGAAAACAATGCAAAAATGACAGATACTCTTTGGCTTATATTAAAATATAAAATGAATTTACCGGCTCCGGTATCGTACAGATTTAGTTCAACTGGATCACCGGGTGTTTCAATGGTAGCGATTACTGTGGCACGTATCACTGGAAAGAAACCTTGTTTCACTTCAGCATAGGCGACAAATGGCTTATTCTTCATGATATCATCAGGTGAGCCGCTGAGAAAGGAGGACACCAAAATTGGAGATACTCCTTCTTTTGACGGAAATGACGACACAGTAGCAATGACGTCGTATGACTGGTCGGTGATTTGATTTCTTAAAAGATATTCCCACGAACCATGCTATCGAAAGAAAAAGGAAGAAACACGATGAAAATTTGGGATAGTTTATTGCTTTTTGAAGTAACAGACTTGCAGGCCAGCAGCCAAGGTACCTAGGGGGTAGGTAGGGTGGTTAGGTAATGGGCGGTATCCCCTAGAAAAAATTTCCCCTAGAAAATTGAAAATTACTATTTCCCTAGTGCATTTTCAGCAAATGTCCAAATGTCTCCTCCCTAAAAGTTTTTTTATCCCCTTCCCCTGGAACTCACCTTACCCCCTTCAGTATCTTACATAGCTGCGGTCTTGCAGACTTGTCATTTATGTATCAGTGCAATACTACTGGGGTGTTTGTCGAATTGTTTCACGTTATCGTTTGATGTCGCCATTCACCAATTCACAATGCAGGGTGGTGACAAAATGGTCATTTGGAATAATCAATTACGCTCATTGTATTCCATTCAAAGAAAAATAAATGATTACCTCTGCGATGTCGTTAATTTTAATAGTAATTTTCTTGAAAACTGGATTCTCCAAGTAAGATGGGGAAGTTCGGTCGAATGTTACACCGGATGGTGACGTAATTATGACGTCAAGCGCTGATCCTGTTGACAAAGCCCCGATGAGTACAAGAGAAATGCAACACAAAAAAGTATGTAAATTGTGTAAAGCAGTTCTTTGGAGTTAAAAATGCGCAGTTAACGGTAGAGATATTTTCACACAGGTGCATGCACTCTCCATTTACAGAAAGTTCAACGATTTCTCCCATATTCTAAAGAGAATCCTATATTCTGTGGTAAATGCTTTTACCAATTTATTACAAATATAAGGTAGGGACATATAAACCTTCTGAAAACCAGGCAGGCGCATTTGTCGGATCACGGCATTTCCTATCATAAGCGTACGGGGCCATTTGCTATCGAAAGGGGGGGGGGATAGGCGGAGGGGCAGAATAGCCTTCTTCTGCCGGAATTGTTTAGACCGAACGAGAAAATGGCGGAGTCCCCACTCTGACCTACATATTTACGACTTAGATAATGCTCTTCTGTAGTTTCTATGTAATATGATCGCCAGTGTTAAAGAAGACCACCATTTCCGCCACAGTCAAATTGTAAATTGGCCTTGGTTCTTATATTTGCTTGTCACTATATGACCACATAGTCCACTTGAATATGCCGCAGGACGAAGGTATACGTTCGTCTGAATAGTGTTTTAGGAAGTGGCACTTTTTGTGGTAAGGCCTATTTTACGATTAATCCATCGGTAGCCTATCAACGCTGTCAGTGTGGATTTTCTAAAAAAGCTAAATCTTCTATATTGGTACGCCAACATTAAATAAACATGGCAATTCAGAAGAACAGATCACGCGAGAAATCTTGTACAATATTTCTGTAACTTAATGTCATAATGCTATCAAGGTTTACGAAACAAACAGTTTTAAGACAAATGTTTATAACAGTCTAGAAACTAGTGCCTGATAAAATCTAAACTATTTCATTGATAGTAAAAGAGCAAACTTTTCGACAGTAATCAATAAGTTTAATAACTTCACCCTCAAGGCAAACACTACCCACAAAGAAAAACAAACCATACAAATCATTATTATGCGATTTCAGAGTAATTTTTACACAAAATTGCCACATTCCGCAAGCTTCGGACAAAAGTTTTACCTTGACCAGTAGAAAAATATGTAAAGTCGAAAGTGGTTGACCTTCCAATGGTCTCATCGATGTAAATAGATTTCCAATGTTCCCTCTCACCAGTCGCGAAAGTTTTGATTTCTGACGAAAGCTTAAATGGGAGGAATAAAGAACAAACGTTGGGTGAGAAATGAACGAGTTTAATTATGATCATTGCATTGGAGTTGAATGAGATCTTGAGGCTTCCAAAGATGTTATAAGCATAGATTCCAAACTCCTATATCTACACTGTAAAAATGTCGGGGCGGAAGTGTCAATTTGATATGCGCGCCATTCTAATCGGCAATCTGCGTACAAAACTAAGAACACGTTACAGAAAATTCTATTGTTAAAACAGGTTAGCGTGCGTGCACTTTTACAACGCGTTCTATACGAGCAGAATGCATTTCTTTGTGTATTATCAGGAATACTTGACGCACACTTCTACGCACTCGGGAAACAAACGCGCTAGTTGATCCCGTTGTGAACGCGTAATAAATTAAACGTGCATAAAAAGTGCGTACGTTACTTAAAATACCATAGAAACTGACCAGTGAATAAATCTATGGCAAATAAGTCTATGAACTTTAAACCAGTCATTGTCCTTTCATGTTCAAGTCTACTTGTTTGTAATGCCGTCAGGAAGAAATAAACTTCTTGTAAGTGGAATTTAGTATTGAGGAGTGATACTTCTTACATTTACAATGCCTCGACAAAACAAGTATTAGTACTTTTGTATGGCATTCATTTGCCCTTATGTTTTCAAAACGACTGAACAGTGATCAGCACTTCCGCCCCCGATATTTTGGGCTCCGTGGGGAGTCAACGCGCCATTTTAAGTTGCAAATCTATGCTTATAATATCTTTGGCTGCTTCCACGTTTCACATATAGGCCTATATGGTCTCCATATACACGTAGTAAATAAGTCCTATCAAGCAAACGAGGAGATTTACTTCATAATCATATTCTCTGTTGGCCGTGACATGGTACTCAAGGTTAATAAAACTTATTCTCCGTTTAATGTGAAATGTAACCAGGAAAAAGAGGGGCAAACCATTTGACATAGTTAAATATTTGATATGTTTCAAAAGAAATATATCAGGTACTAATGGTTCATTTAGAACGTCAAAATTCTACACAAAACACTCTGGCTTTGGGCCCCGGCCAGGAATTTACCACTGGATTTCGGCACCAACCAACAACCCTTTATACCTATGTGCCATGCAGAGGGAAAGTGTTAGCATTGTTTCTTCTCGTTACAAAGAAATGATCCTTAGTGTGTAGGCCTTATCAGCATAGGTAGGAACTATAAGGAAACGGCTGTTGGAAAAGTGGTACCCGAAATGGGTAAGAGAAAGCAATGTCGATAGAATTTCGGATTTTTCTGTAAATCTTCCCTTTGTCAAACATTTTCATGGAAGATTAGGTTTTCCCCTCCTCTTTCCTGATTTCTGAGTATGCACTGCACACAGTTCATCATTCGTGTCACCGTGCATACATGGCCTTATAGTTGTCACTTTTTGGCATTCTATAACGCTGTTTCTCAGCCTTTCCATGCATGGACCGCTGGAAAGAACGTCAGTAATGTCTTCGGTCTAACTAATATTAGCGCGCCGAAGCCAGTTAAGGCGTAATTTCGTTTACGTTTACCCCACAGGGCTGGAGATTACACTTATAGATTTTTTTCTGATTGGCTTTACAATGCATGAGTTTTATTCACACCCACCTCCCACCCCCCCCCCACACACACACACATTCATAAGAAACCATTTGCAGGATGTCATGCAATGGTATGAGGACCCCAGACTGAGAATCAATGCTCCATAGCAGGAGTGGATTGTGTGGTTTTTTATCTTACTTCCACTGGTCTTTCATGTTCCGATGTGCCTTCCGTCGATGCAGCAAACGCATCCCTGATGCCTGTAGAATTACGGTTGTCGGTTTGCAGGAAGAGCCGACCACCTAGAAATAGAAAAGACATCGTTTTGAAAGAGAAAACATTAAAACATTCATCAATATACTTACTGGTGTCCTTATTCGACTCCACACTTTCATATTAAGCGATGCACCTTTCTATTTTGCAATTGAACATCATCATATCCTTACATATGGACCTACCGTCAAAGTACAAAATGTCCAGTTCCGTGTCCAAATCATACCGTAAGTACTAGTAGTTGCAGCTGGGGTTCAGTTTGTCTAGCTGCATCTGCTTTAACAAAAAAAAAAAAAAAATAGAGTCCCGTCCTGCTTCACTCCAACATGCACAATTAATAAAACACGTTAATGTTGTTTATAGAATGTTATGTAGATT